>VCAZ01000008.1:3373762-3578762 GCA_005784505.1 Bagarius yarrelli | reverse complement strand
TGCCAATGAGTACCTAAAATAATTATTGTAGCTAGTTTTTCACTATTGTTCTTAAAATCAGGTCCGCTCTTAGTTTTGTTTTTGAAAGACAACCTGAAAGGGAGACATGCTTTTGGAATAAATGGTAAATTTGAATTAGGGAAAGGCTTGTGAGTGTTTTCACTGCAACCAAAATAAATCAGAATCTGTTGGAGATTTCCAGTGGCATTGCCAGGCTTGAGTTGATTTATGCTTCCTGTCAGTGTTTGTCCGAGATGTCTTGTTCATATTATATAAAAATGTTGTTAGTGTTTAGGGGACGGGATGTATTTTCCTTTGACTAATTATTACTCTTAACCAATGAAGGTCTGAGGTCCCAGAGAGACTGCTGGGCCCTTTAACCCCTTAAATATTTGCTCATATAAATAAATAAATGGAGATAAATATATGTCATGCCGGATAAGGGAATCTGCCAACAATCTGCTTAAATATATTACGGGTTGTCATATATCATGGTCATCTTTTCTTGAGTGATAAGGTGTATGTGCTTCTAACCCTAATAGAAATAAACCCTGAAAATACAGGTACAGAGGTCAAACCTGGCCTTACCAGCATCACTAGGTCCAGCAGTTAAAACAGGGGCGACTAATGGACAGCTTCTACAAATAAAAAATAAAACCCTGAGGAGAAAATAAATGGGATGGCATGGCATAATGTGCCTTAAAACTGCACTCACTTGAAACTCTGCCAAATTATGCACTCAGCCACTGCATTGCTCCTAAAAGTGGTCTAATGCATTATTAACCGGTATTACTTGAGTCATAGGTTAAGAGCTGTGAATAGACAGCAGACATGCTCCACACACTTGTAGCTTTCAGAGAAGCCATTCAAACAATTGCAGGATAAAAAACGTGGTTTCTAATGAAAAATTTGCACCACTAGAAGAGTTTGTTGAAATTTCTAAAAATGATTGCGAACAGAGTAGGAATTCATGAGCCAGTTACAATCTTGGTCCAGTGTAAGGCCATTAGCGCACGCTGCCATGCAATCAGCTAAAATATAATAACGTAGATTAACTTTAAAACAAATGCAAGAAACTTATTCCTTCAGGCTTCTAATATGCATGTAAAGCTAATTCAAAAGCTAATTGTAAACTTACATTAAAGGTGACTTTCCACACTGGAGGTGAACCTTATCTTGGGGATATAATGTTTAAACATGCTTTAGGAATGATTAAAGGAATTATTGTGGGTTCTCGTTAATAGTTTGCCTTGCAAAAAGCCACAGCCGTAAGCAAACAGAGTATCCGGGCTGACCACTATTACCCTGAAGGACATACTGGAGTCATAGTGTTTACAGTGGCACACAGACTTTAACAATGACTCTTGGTGGCTTACAGGTCACATGAGTAGCTATACCGTGATTGTTATTAAAAATTGAGAATAGCAAGTAACCTGGAAATCTGGAATTCTGAAATGTGCTACACACCTAGAGGGTGTAGGTTGATTCTTAAAGCATATGCACTTTGGGGGCCACTAGGGATCTATTTTATTAGTAAAAACACTGTAGAATAGGTTTGGTGGGGGGGCCCAAACCTCATATTCTTTGCTAGTGGCGCCCTTGACGGCACATGAGCTGATGCGATGTCACAGAAAGAAATGAGAAAATTCTTCAGTGTCTTCTTCAAAGTATTCAACTTGTAAGTGTACACAACATGACCAGTGGTTTTTTTTATCTTAATAAACATCCCTGAAAGTCTTCAAGTGGAATGGTGTTCAGAGCCACACTTTCAGACGATGAAAAAGTTGCCCCAAGCCAAGTTGGGTCGTGATGTGTTTTTCAGCCCAAAAAATCTCTGATAGCCAAAGGACTGTGACTCAATGTGTTGTTAAGTTGATCTCAGGTCACACATGAAAAGTTGTGTCTTAAGTTTCTGACACACTTTAGCCACACAAAATTTTATCACGTTCCAAACTTACTAGCAATTTACCAGGCACTTGAACAGGGTGTCAAAAAAGGCTGTTCAGACTCTGCTAGGGATGGAATGCAACTGATCAGTTTTCTGATGCATACCTGGCACCCCATCCCAAGTGAACTTGGCTAGCTTCTCCCTTCACAGAGCCTTTCACCAGCATAAAAACGTCATTCGCATTACTTGCTGAACACTAACTGAGCATTATGTGGACATGTAGCATAATAATACACATCCCCAAGCCTTTTTGCAGATTACTAGACATGGTTTTAAGTCTTCATATTAATTCATGCAATGGAAACAAAGACCTGGGAAAGCTAGTGACAGTTACATTAGTGCATTTGTTTACTGTTTTGATTCACGGGTTTGCTTGGTCAGGATTTTACCACGCTCTGTTCCTGAGAGCGCACTGCCCTGTGCTGTGTGCCCTTGATAGAGTGGAGTCTAAATGACGCCCTGATAGAAGATTGAAGCTACGTATGTTTACTAAGCAGTGAAATGCTAAGCTACCTTTTTTCACCTTCTGGGTTGTAAACTGAGGAGGATTTATTTCTATTTATTTATTTCCCCTGCGATTATGAGCTAAGATGCGATGAGTATATCTGTACATCGGTCTCTTATTCCACAAAAAAGGACAGTAAAATGCGCCACACTGGATATACCATAAAGTAGTAGCTCTAGTTTTTCTGTGTATGGCGCGTAGGGCTCGCAAATATCTTAAAATTCCTGGTAGCCAATCTTTAGTTTTTGGTAGCCGGAAATTAATTTAAATAGCCTGAATAAAAATGTAGACTTTTGTACAAGATACAAAACATAAATCAAAACACAAATTGTTTTGTATCTTTTACAAATTGTAAGTTATGAAATAATCAAATTACAATTATCAATCGAATATTTGGTTCTAACTGAATTTCCTAATTCAGATGTCAGCGATTTTTGCAATACTCTTTACTGTGGATGTAGGTATCTAAAATATGTTGAAATTTGCTGTGAGAGTCATTTGTCACGTGATGATATTAATGGCTGACAGAAGAATGTCGCAGGAATTAGTCTGCAGCTGATCCAGAGTGCTACAAACAAGCATCATATAAAATTGTAAAAAAAAAAGAAAGCAAAATAAGGATTTCAATACCCCAAATGTTGATAGTGGCTTCCAGATGCACAAAAATTACATACAACATAATTACCCAGCTATTTCTGTAAGAGAATGCTAAAGCATTGAAATATACAGCATATTTTCCTTCCTATAGGAGAAACCAACAGACAGGGTGGAGATACATTTAGGTTGCCTGACTGAAAGACATAACCCCAAGACGTCAAGCTAGTGATTTTGCGAACCATGGTGTGGAACATGACAGAAACACATGACTAAAAGACTCTGTGGAGTAAGCAATCACACAAGGCTGTGTAGTATCGATCCAGTGAGTGGCCAGGACAAGCTATTGATGAAATAATCATCTAAGCTATAACCTTGTTTCCAAATGCCCCCTGTTAGGCTATATGATTTATAACATAAATTCCATTGAAGATAAATAAATACAAAAGTAAATAAATACTTAATCCTATTAATGCATAAAGAGGTTTTTGTTTCGAAAAAGCAATTAGCTTAATGTTAGCATCTTAGCAATATTGTTTACATGTTTTCTGGTGGTCAAAGCTAAGACATCACTATAAGTGAATATACAGTTAATAGTTTTTCCTTCTATAATATAAGCATATAAAGGATCATATACCCTGTTTACCCTGTTTTTTGGTAATTCAACTAGCAGTAATACTGCAGATTTTAATCTATTTTTTTACATGATTAACAAATACATCAAGAATAAAAATATAGCCTGATTTATCTATAAAGTTGACTAATTTTGATCTTTAACGATCCTGATTTGTCCTGTGATATAACCAGCTGTGCGAATAACAGCATCATAAATTACAAACAGCGTTCCTAGTAATTAAATGAATAATTGTTTTCCCTGTTATACTGATGTTGCCGTTTTTAACAATAAAATGCAGCGTCACTATAATTGAACTCACTAAAGTGGTTTTTATTTTAGTAGACGATCTCAGTAACATTTTTCTTCCCTGGTGTGTGTGGAGTGGGACGGGACATGATGATTAGTGTTTGTGTGTGTATGTATGTGTGGTGAGGGTGGGAGATAACCACATAACCTATGATGATTGGCTTAGGTAGATGCAACATGCAGGTGTCTACACACAAGCATGCACAGTCGCACACACCGACAACGGCTCAATACAAAATTGTAGTAAATTTAACTTACTACATTTAATTAGGTATGTACTGTCTGACCGTTAAAAAAGTATGTTCTATATAGTATATAGTGAGAGGTAGTATGAAAGAAATTTAGATGTACTACTAGATTTAGTATGATGGCAAGTCCAACGAGTTCAAAGTTCACTTTCATGAGCTAAAAGTATAAACACTACATTTTCTCTGTTATTGTAAAGACGTGGTTGTTTATGTAACATCCAATTTATTATTTATTTCATTATTTTAATCTAATGAATTACCTCACATTGTCACAAAATAAATATAGTGTATATTAGTGTACAATGTTTTATAACAATAATACATTTCATTTATTTCATCTATTTAATATTGTGGCATCCAGGTTATATATATTTTTTTAAATTAACAGAATAGTTCAGTCAAAGTCAGTTACCACCTCGTTACTATTTGTAAGAAGTGGCTTTATTGACAAACCGACCGCTTTTTTC
The DNA here is from genome assembly GCA_005784505.1 of Bagarius yarrelli. Classification (NCBI taxonomy): domain Eukaryota; kingdom Metazoa; phylum Chordata; class Actinopteri; order Siluriformes; family Sisoridae; genus Bagarius; species Bagarius yarrelli. The sequence goes on along the minus strand of VCAZ01000008.1, from coordinate 3,574,078 downwards.
TTTAAAGCTTAGATGTTGTGAACATTTTAACCTTGTACAAGTACAAACATTATTTGACCTAGATAGTCAGTGTTCTCTTACCACAATATTAGTCTCAGCCTCAGACGTCACACCCTACTGGCTGAATGTCTAATGCATACGGTACACTTCGTAGCTTCTGATTGGTTAAAAGTGTACAGGATTTCTAAAAGGGGAGTGTGTCATGTTGTTTAACGGTCTACCTAAAAACGACATTTCCATGCCTAAACATGATGCGGCAGAAAATAAAACATCATTGTTTGTTTTACCTGTCAGTCATACGTACTCTTGGGCAGACCTTAGTCATTCGAAGTGGACAAGGTTCCCAAACCATCTGCTGTCAGTTTGAAGGTCTGTCTACAGAAGACTACTACCACATTAACTGTGGTAGCAATAATAGTAGCTCAGTATTTGATGTGTTGGTCTACTAATCTTATTCATATCGTGGATTCAAATCCCAGCATCATCAAGTGCTAATGTTGGGCCTCTGCTCAGGAAGATGGATGTAAAAATAGAGATAAATGCAAGTCACATATAGGATAAGAACGTCTGCCAACTGCCTCAAATGTAAAATGCCAATGTTATACAAAAGAAATTGATTAAAAAGTTTAAATGCTAAGGCATAGTCAGGTCTTTAAAAAATAGGACTTTTGTAAATTGAATTTTTCTTCATTTAGCTTTGATTTAGATTGACTGATTTTCAGGGGAGTCCACTGAGGCAAGTCGTATTGAGAACCCAGGTGGAGTTTATTTACAGTGATATTATATACAAAATACCATAGCAAGACCATAGCAAGACCATAGCAAGACCATAGCAAGACCATAGCAAGACCATAGCCTCACCACAGTGGTAACAGGGAACAACAAACCACAAAGACAAGACAGACAGAGGGGGTATAAATACACAAGACAAAACAAGGAACACCTGTGAACACTTAGGAACAAACTAACCAATGACAAGTACAAGGAGAAGCACATGACAAAAACCAGGTAGTAAACAAAACATGACAGAAGCTAGCTTAGCTGGCTAACCTAGCCGCTAACCTAACAAAACAAAACAAGACAAGACAAGACATGACACAACATGAAACAAGAACCTTACACTGATTTGTCCTGGACAAACAGGAAATGAAAACCTAGCGATCAATGAACAAATGATTCTAAACTAGAGCATAAAATTGCTTTATTAAAATATTATGATGAACCTTAAAGTAACTTATGTTTTAAATAGTTGATGACATGTCCCAAATAATATATATATGTATATATATATATATATACGGTGAATTATACTGTCTTTAGATGACACTGACACAGTTGTTGCGATGTGGTTTAAGTGATAGACACCACTTCCTCTTGAGCTCAACTGCAGTCAGCAACTGCACTGTGTTTTGTGCACGTAGACAGGAAATTTTACCATAAATTATCTCTCTATCTATCTATCTATCTATCTATCTATCTATCTATCTATCTATCTATCTATTCATTCGTCCATCCTTCCACCTATCCATCCCTTCATCCATCCATCTACCTCCCTACTTACCTACCTGTCACTTGCCATTTTTTTTATTATATGTTATTTATATATTGAAGGTAAACCCCACCCTGAAAATGCGAACATTTTTGTTTTAACATGTGTTAATGGCTTTTTAACAATTCTGGTGTTTTTGTTGGCTGCCAATGCATTTTGTTATACTTGTTAAAATTTGTGCTGACATACGAAAGTGTACGATCTTTTTTGCTCACTCTTTTTTACTCACACTCATGTCTAAGCTGACGAACATGATGACATGAAAGTTAAAGGAAGTGAGAAAAAAGTGGTATAGCAGCTAGACATACACAATGACCAAAGTACTGCTGCATCAGAGGTTTTGTTAGGTAGGGATTAGTCTAATGTAGGCAGACCTTCAGAAAAATCAAAAACGCATCTGACTGACTCAAGTAAAGCAACCAATCACTGCTTGTATTTGTCAGCTTTATGTTCAGGGCCGTGAATAGTCGATGTGTTTACAAAAACAGACTGGTGTGCAAGCACACTGTCTGTTGGTGGGCGTGAGGTCTAAGGCTAAGACTTTGTAGATAAAAATGACAGCATTTTGGCTGAGGCAGGAAACTGCATACCGACACAGTGTAACATGATGAATGAAAATGTTAACCTTTTTGTACAAACTCTTAAAACGACACTTTTAGATTAAAATTCTATGTTTGTTTTTTTTTTTTTTAATCTTGGTAAAGGTACCTAGTACCCAGACAGACAAAGGAGGGAGATTTTAAAAAAAAATCCATAGACGTGTAATAGAGGCAACCTAAATTTAGTCCATGAGTGCATCACTACTGCCCTGGTGCGCCACACAGCTTTGAGCCTCACATGATGGATGACAACAACAATTCTCCATGAAGGCAACCCATGGACACAAAGCAGTAAGATAAAAACATTTACTAAGTTCCATTCCAGCTTTTAGTAAATTCTCTTTGGATGTCTATCACAGGAGCAGGCAATAGGTAATAAGCCATTCCTTTCTATAATTTCCAGCATTTTGTGGATATTACCAGAATGCTGGAATAGCCAATGCATAAAAACCGGCCTCAGACGTGAGCGATGCCGATGGTGAAGTAATCAAATCAAGCTTAAGAGCCTTAATGGAGGCTTTATTGGAGGAAAGGGATTGGCGTTGACACAGTATTACTTGGTCAGAGCTAAAGTGCATGGAACAAATAGAAGTAAGGGCAGGGCAACCTGCTGTGAAAAATCCAAGCCAGACAACAGGGCATGGAGGTCAGTCTGCAAGGGCACAGACGCTATCCAGCATCACTAACACAGAGTACTCAATTATCCCAAACATCACAACAAGACCCTCTCCGACACTTTATTTCAAGGTTCACTGCCTAAACTGATGGCATAAACCATTTATTTTATAATCCTGTTTATAATGCTGAATAATTCCAGTCATGGCACATGACTGATTTTTCCTTTTACACTGAAGTTTTTATTTTTCATTGCAAGAACTACAGCTGGGTAAAAAGGACCAAAGCAGGCATTTTAATGTCCATACACGTGCAGAGTAAGAAGCCTTGCTGCTATTTGAGACATGGATATGACAGATGCAATACATGGAAGTGAAAAATTTGGGGTTTGTTTTGACACCGTTTTAAAATAAAACATTTAAAAAAACTCGCCCTCTAGTGGCAACACGGGATAGATGTTGGAATAGAAAAACGCACGCAGTAACACTAACCTGAACTTATAACAGGCGGCTGACAGCGGCAGGCTAACGTGTTATTCTGAGTTCCCTGCAAGGGTCAAACATCAAAACAGTCAAAATACCACCGATATATATCCATTTCAAATGCCCCAGCAGTTGTTTGTGGGGGGCGCTTTTAGCAAGGCCAGGTTGCTAGGTTCAATCATTTTTGGAAGGACATTTCATAGGACGAATCTTTTTTTATCGCTTTAGAATATTATCACAACTTTAGTCACAAGGACCATGTGTTTTTGTTTTGCACTATAGTGTGTACTCATTATCGACATTGACAACACTAGCATGGCTTCTGTTTACATGTAAGCATGTTAAAGTGGTGGCAAAACATTCACTGCCTGCATTTGCCTGAATCTCGAAACAACTGAATGCAGATGACTGTTTCCCGGAATGTTCTTAAAAATACAGTAACAGGTTACCACCATTTAATGCCATGCATTAAGCTATTGATCCTAATGTTGTTCCTAGCAAGGCTCCTGTGCTATAAGATGAAAGGTGACCCATGACTCCTCCCGGTGCTGAGACACACAGGGGCGAAAAAAGCACTTAAATGCTTAGCACAGACTCTCTATTACTGTGTGAGGAGACATGGAAGGTTCTAGTTCATATGTGATTGACCCCCATCAAAGCTCATAGCCCGTTCCAGCTTGCCGCTCTCTCTGGCTTGTGACATTTTTATCCCTGAAGCATTCCCTGTGTGTCAACACTGTTATAGTGCTGACCTTGAGCTCCTGCATGATCTTGACCGACTGACTGAAGAGAAAGGAGCAGCTGCTTCAGAAATTCAAAAAGATTGGACACAGATAGACATTAGGAAAACACAAAGATTTGATTATCTGATATACATTCATTACTGTAATAAAGTTGATGTGAAAGCCAGTGAAAGAGCACCGTTGTGTTTGTATGTTTATTGTTTTTGATTTTTATACCATAATCTGTGTTCGGATTTAAATATATTGAATGGGCAAAGCCTAAACTGAAAGCAATTTTTACACTGTTCTTTATCTTTTCCTGCAGTATGTGTTCCAGTTGGTGTTGATTTTCCAGTTGGTATGATTTTCTTTTTGCTCAAGTAGCAAAAAGAAAATCATACCAGGGTTTAAATGCCAGATATTTCTCAGCCATTAGTTGAAATGCAAATTGGTCCTTGCTCTCTGTGGGTAAAAGGTTGCATACTCCTTTACCCTGTCAATCACAGCCAAACTAGCCAATCAGGTGCGTTTATGCGTGCTGAATAAGGCAGTATTTGTTTGTACTCAACTGTGATGTCTAATTTAAATACTGTAATGATTTCTGTTTTCTAAAATATTAAAAAAATTGTAGCCTGAACGGAATAACTCTAACCCAGGGGTCCCGTTAGCTATCTTGGGCCCTAATACATTACTGCTATTACGATTACTACGAATAAAACTGATCTCTGAAGGTCCCCAAAATACATGATCCCTTAGAATCATCCTAACTTTTCCCCTTTAGCAGGGCCTCTGCCTTGACAGACAATAAATCAGGGTGAATAAATAAAGTTCAAGTTTATATTTATCGAAGTTTTGAGTCCAATTGAGCAGCTGATGATTAAAATCTTTGCTTAGGAGTCCAGCAGTGGCATCTTGAAGGTGTAGGGAATTAGAACCATACATTATCAACATCTTAACCACTGAGCTACCCCTTTCCTAAAGAATGTTCTGCTTGCTGATGCTCATTACTTTCATATCTGATCATTCCTCTGCATGAAAGTCACCAATTTCTTTTATTAATGTTTCTGTTATTAATGTTTAAGCTGAAGGGAAAATCAAGCTGGAGTGCAAATAGAAGCCAAGTAATGAATAAAAGCAAACCAAAGTCTTTTCTTCAGCTAGTTGGTTTTAATTATTTATGATAAATTACTTCTTGTTCCACCTTAAGTATGCAAAATATAAAGATGCTGCGAACAAACTATCAGAATATTATTTATTGAGACCAGTTCCCAAAGACAACAATGTTTTAGGCTAAAAAAAAAGAATATTGTGTCCTTTATTTGCATCCGTGTCAGCACTTGTTCCATATAATTTATTTTTTATTTAGTTATTTCTCATGTATAAACATGCTATGTACGCTCAACTGACCTCCTAATGACATTACATTATGTTCTAAACTATGTAATCACATGGAAACTTCTATAGTTGATCTGTTTTATAGACTCTCTGTGTGCTTTTGTTTGTCTGAGTGTTTGCAGTATCCTGAATTCTTCACATCGTTTCTGTCTCCATGGCTCTGTTTGTCCGGTGAGTCTTTTTGCTTATTTACCACATCCTTTCAACCTATTCGCAAGACAGCAAGCCAGCACAAGAATGTCTGAAATGAACTGTTTACACATCCTAGAAGTCAGCAATGTCTGCGATATGCCTGCCACCTCCAAGGCTGACCCGACCGGGTGCCATTTGTGAGAGTGGACAGAGCTGCTAATTAAAGAGTAGGGCATTGGGGAAAGGTTAGGAAAGGGCAGCATTCTTACACGTTGGTCTCATATGCAAGCTGTCAGGCAAGGATCAGGACGAACGCATGCAAGGCAGGCTGAAAGGTAAACAGCAGGGCTACTATCCTCACACACACATGCAAAGACTGTGGATTTGAAGAGGCTAAGGAAAGTCTGTGTGGCCTTTAGGAATAACAAAGGGATACGGCATCGCTCAGCAGCCAAAATGAGAATTGTAACACAACTATTTTTTATTGAAAACTTGAGTTTACATTTACAGCATTACTTATCTTTATCTCATTTATACAACTGATTAATTGAGGGTTAAAGGCTTTGGTCAGGGGCCCAACATTCTTGGCTTGGTGAAGCTGGTAATCGAACCCACAATCTCTGGGTTGGTAGTCAAACAACTTAGCTATGAGCCACCACTTCCAGTTTATTCAATAGAGTCTCAGATAGAGACCAGAATGAAAAATTCTGATGATAATTGCATTTGTGCTATTCTAGGGTTAGTCCATGTTGACTTTATGGATAAGCTATTAAAGTGTGCTCCTCCTCTTCATTTATTCTTTTAATGGCCAAGAGAAGTAGACAAAGGGGCAGTAAAACATGGCAGGTTTTAGGTAGGGGTAAATTCATTTCAATCAGAAAGGTGTGGAACTCAAGGTCATGGGATTTTTGCCAAGATTTATCTCTCTATAAGTCACAGACAGAAGCGAGAAAGATGAGATGGGTTGGGGGGAGGGTGATCAAGTGCAGGGTGGGATGGGATGGGATGGGAGAAAGAAAAAGCCTACTTTGTGTATTTGTGTGACTAGACTAATTCCCAATAAGATGAGAGCTCTTAAGCGAGTCTATAGCAGAAGAGTCAGAGCACGCAGGACATATTTGTGTGGATACTGAAGATGATATCTCTCTCCAAACTCTATTATCATGCAGTACAGATACTGTCTGAGTTGCCGAGTGACTGCTTCAGTCAATGGCACTGGCATTTAGGATGCACACAGCCTCAACAAATTCTTTTTATACTTAGAAGAATCACCAACAACAAGATGTACAATTCGAAATGTACGCTGTTCCAGATTATTTTTTAGAATTTCTGCTACAGTAACTGAAATAAAAACCATCTTTTCAGGTGGTTGTTGATCAGAAGGTTGGGGTTCGAGCCCCAGCACCACCGCTGTTGGGCACTTGAACATTAAAATGAGCTTAAACCCTCTCTCTGCTTTAGGGGCAGTGACTCTGAGCTCTTACACTAATTTTCTATGCTGAAATTTGTAAATGAAGTATTTTACTGTGCTGTAATGACAAACATTAATGCTTCTTCTGGCAGAATTTTCTGACTATAATAATACATTATCTTATTTTTGTTTTTTATCCAGCCGAGCAGTTAAAGGAGTCAGCAACTGGCCATTTTTTTTACATATTGATTCTTTAGCCTCTCTTTTTAAAAGTCTATAATATGTTTTGATTAAAAATTTTTATTGATAGTGTAAAAAAAAAAAAACAATCGTTACACTATGTCAGAAACAGTTCTGCTCACAGCACCCGGTTTCAGTGCATCTTGCTTTAAATGCCAATGAGTGCTGATCACCCCACCCCCTCCGTTCTGTAGGGTGTTTCCACCGATCTAAAACTATTAAGGATTATTTTTAATGACATATTAGCCATTAACAGACAGCCTTATAAACCATTTACAAAGGTAAGCTTAATGTAGTGCAGTGTAATGTAGTACACGGTTTGTAATAAGACAATCATCCTAATGCCTTGTGTATTATAAAGTGTGATTATGAATTATATTAAGAAGGTTGTACTTTATCATCATAGGTTAGTTGTGTACACAAACGACTAACACATATTTTAGTTCAAACAACCTGTAAAAGTGCATGTTGCACGTGATGACCCCTTTAACATGCAGTCAGTGGCTTACTGGTGGTGGTGGGACCTGGGTTCAAGCCCCACCAACGCCAGTCAGCCACTGTTTGGTCCTTGAGCAAGACCCTTAACCCTTTTTTCCTCCAGGGGCACTCTATCTAAGCTGATCCTGCACTCTGACCCCAACTTTCTGAGATGACATATGCGAAGAAACTGTGCTGTAAAAGTGTATGTGACGAAGACATTTACATTTAAAGGGTTAAGGACAAGTGCCTAGCAGTGGCAATTTGGTGGTGCTGGAAATTGAACCAATGGTTTTTAAATTACTTTAAATTACATTTTATTTCAGTATTTGAACACTGAACACTGAACTATTCTAGCATTTATAGCAGCTGATGACACTGGACCTTTAAGAATACTGTACATCACTCAATCCATGGCTGGATGAGAAGTGAGGAAAGTCAGCCTACAGAATAAATCTTCACCGTAGACCCGGTGGACTGATTTATTCTCCCTGTGAGTGGGTTGGGCAAGTTATAACTCTGATAGAGTGACTGATAAAATTTACTGCATGTGAGAGAAAGCAGTTATCTTCACGGCACAGAGTTCAGCAATCTCTGAAAGCCAGCAAACACCAAACAGCAAAACACTGAGCTGGGGAAAGAGGCGTGGGGTTTATTATTATTATGGTCCTCCTCTTTTGTCTTAGAGCATGACATGACTGTTATACTTCAGCTACTAATACAGCTTCAGTTAGACGTTTGAGTTAAAGTCATTTCTATGGCATGACATTGGTTTATCTTACGGTCATAGTTTTAACTGCTGCTTTTCATTTCTTTAGAAGGCTTCAGCTAAGCACAAATTCCTGGAGTGTGTTTGTGAATAATTAGTGCTGTAATTAGCAACAAATAATTTCATCACAGATAATTATAAAAGAGAAAAACTCTATAAAGATTGTGACTCAGTTATTAGCTTATGTATACGTAGCCAGTGTATCTTATAAAAGGCTATAAATATACAGGTTACAAAACTATTAAATAATGATATGAATAATATTATAACAGTAGTCACAATAGTTCATTTACAGCGTTTATATCCAGAGCGACACATATTTATCTCGTTTTTACAACTGAGCAATCAGGGATTAAGGGACTTGCTCAGGGTCCCAGCAGTGGCAATTTAGTGGTGCTGGGAATCAAACCCAGATGTTCCAATTAGCAAGCCAACACCTTAACCACTGCGCTACCACTTCCTACAAAAATCTGTATAAGACCAGGTAGTAATAACAGTCAAGAAGGTTTGTTAGAAAGTGGTGGCGTAGTTGTTAAGGTGTTGGACTGATAATTGGCTGAGTGGAATTCGGTTCCAGCACCACCAAGTTGCCACTGCTGGACGAGGCCCTCAACCCCTAATTGCTCAGTATATAAATAAAATAAGGGTGTCTGCCAAATGCTAGAAATGTAAATGTAATAGTTGGTATTCCAGTTCATTATCAGTGGATTTGAGTGCAGGACATGTCTTCATAGAGCTCAGGGGCTTTGTGCACAGGGACATTTTTATGAAACAGTGTTTGGGTTGCTTAGTTAAACTGAAACAACATACAAAAACATTCTAGATTACTGTCTGTGCCTACAAACTTTAAAGGGTATAGCCTAGTTGTTAAGATGTTGGGCAGCTAATTGGAAGATTGGGGTTTGATTCCCAGAACCACCAATTTGTCCTTGCTGGGTCCCCTGAGCAGGGCCCTAAACCCCTAATTGCTCAGTTGTATAAATGAATTAAATGTAGGTTTTTCTGGATAAGCGTGTCTGCCAAATGCCATAAATGTAAATGTGTATATATTAAATTTTAATGTTAATGTAATTGATTTCATTTATTTATTCAGTCTGAACTTTTTCAATTATGCTTTAGTTTGTCTTGATGGCAGCATTTAATATTTTATTTAATTACATATACAGTGATTGGTACCCCTCTTTCTTGGTATAAATGGTGTTAAATGTGGTTGTAGGGATGTACAGTAGACTGAAAGACTACTCAGGATAAAGGTATAATTGCGGCCACACACATTTCTTCATCCTCAGGCCCATTTATTCTGGTCTTGACCGCATTAACTCTGTGAATTAAAGTAAAATTTTAAATCTTGTAAAGGAAATCATGGTGAAGGTTACGTTTCTGACATTATAGTGTGTAACTGAATGTGTTCCTTTCATGATGCATCAACGTTTAACTATCGAGCAGAGTTTTTAAAAGACATTTAGATGAAAAAACTAACGTGAGAAGATGGACTCATTCTGTGGCGGGTCTGGAGAAAGGAAGAAATATCACAAACATCGACTGGATCAACTTTAACCCCAGGCTTTTGCTGCACTGCAGTTCTGTTAAGAAGTGGGTTGCATGCTAAGAGATTTTCTTGGAAACAGAATGAACACTCGTTAGACTGGAACGAATATGTTCTCCGGAGCGCTGAATACAGATGCGCCTCCTGCAACCAAAACAGACTTAGCAGAAGTTCTTCTATATTTTTCTATAAAATTCTTAAGCTCAGCTGATTTCTTTTCTGCGAACAAACTCTAAGCATGCATCAGAAAGTCATATCATGATGTCCTGAGATGCGACCCCAGCTGTGAGATGAGGGTTAACGCGGAAGGGGCGGTACAACTACGCCAGAGAAAACAGACGCACCAACATCGTCACAAAGGGAGTGCAGCACGGCAGAGGAATCCTGCCAACAAGAAGCTATTTTTAGCTCACAGAATAGAAAAATGTATTTATAGTGTGTTGCCTCAGTGAGGTGGCGGTAGCTGAAGAGAGTCAATGCATCAAATCATTGCTGACAAGCAACTATGACTGTGGGAGGGGACAGTGACAAACACAGAACATGCTTCCATACGCACCGGTGCACACACACACACACACACACAGAAGAAGGATACGGCCCTCACTGTTGGTGCAGTGACATTCACACGCTCTCCCAGGAATAGCTGTGTTTGAGCTAAATGCAGAATCCAACTCGGCTTTCAGAAATAAAGTCATTAACAGACAAACAGCGTCTATGTCATGTGCTCCAGACATCAGCAGATTGCAAAGAAGTCACTACATTCTTAATAAGTGTGATCGTAATGTGATGAAAAAAATGCTAATAAATGGGGAAAAAAATTGTTCTGGGCAAATGGACAATTTAATAACATAACACACAGGCTACCGACATGATTGTGCTTAAACGCTGTAAGGTGTTGACTGGTACAATAAATAAAAATAAATTAAAATGATTCATGTAGTAAAGTTTCATCATGGAACAGGGGTCCAGAGATGATTCTACAACTTCAGGTTTTTTTCAGTTTCAGATCTAAACCTTGATTAACATTCTTTGTTGATCCTGAATCAACTTTTCAATCATAACCAACTGATGTCATCAGTGTGCGCCGACCAAACAATTAACAATCAGGAACCATCTTTTCTAACCATGTATTTGACAAAAAAAAAAAATCTATGAATCTGTTTTTTATTGATACATGAACACTTAAATTCATTTTACTGCACACACACATCTGTTAATGTAAGCGAGGGAAATGTTCACACATTAACAGTGGTGGCACTCATGGCACTCAAATGGTTAAGGTGCTATGTTGCTGATTTGGAGACCAGAAAGATCTGGGTTCAAGCCCCACCACCAGCAAGCCAACGACTGTTGGGTCTTTGAGCAAGATCCTTAACACTTCCTGCTCCAGGGGTGCTGTATCATAGCTGATCCTGCTCTCTAACCCCCAACTTACTAAGATGGGATATGCGAAAAAAGAATTTCACTGTGCTGTAAAAAGTATTTAAGTATGTGATAAAAATAACTGCATTTAAACTGCACATACATGTACAGCATTTATTACATATGTCATGTCATTATTTTTGTTTTTTATTTAATAAATACATTTATAATATCCGCGCACACTAATGACATCAGATGGTTATGAGTGGTTCCTTAAAATGCTGATCCAGAATTACCAAAGGATGTTAATCCAGGATCACATCCTACTTGGCAAAATCACATCCTATAGTAATACATCAAGCAAAAAACTTTAGTATTGCTACAAAGCTCCACTCAGCACGGGACAGCAGAGAGAATGCATGAGAATGTGTGTGAACATACGTTGAGCAAATTAGTAAACGGAATAAAAGGTAGTAAAAGCGGAGTTTTGCTGCCCCTAGTGGCGCGCTGCAGTAACTACAGGCAGGCACTGCAGCAAGGCGGATTTTCTCTCTGCATCCGATTTAACAGTAGCTTTTGCTAAAGTTTTAAAGTTTTCTTCATCCACAAAAAGGCAGTGCCAAAGCACAAAGCAAAGCTAATCCAGTGTTGGAGGTTTTTTGCAATACATAATTTGCTGAAATTGTAAAAAAAAAAAAAAATAGATACACGCAATTTTCTTCACGTGATACACTTTCATATCTACATATCGCAATGTGTCATAATTATAAACACATCCCTACTGTACAATACACACAGGAATTATTTTAGTTCCAGTTAAAATGATCAGTAGTGACATTTTGGCCTCATATTGTTAAAAAACTAAATCAAAAGCTCATCTAGGGTTAGCAAATATGTCTTCTTTTGCCTCCGGTTTGTCAGAGCTGACTCATGCCGTCAGATTCACTAGCAAAGCTAGACCTTTGAAAATCAGAGACAAATACTGCAGAGCAGTGCTTGAGGCATAGAACCTGTCCATCATCCCATCACTTGATCACACTACGTCCTCCATCGTGCTCAGCCTGAGAGCCTATTCGCACAGACAAATAATTCTGCTGAAGAGTCTGTTAAACCCACACAGTACACACTCCATCAGTGCTGCACAGCTCATCTTCACCTGCTAGTGCGGCCTTGACGAACGGCTCCCTCTGCCGCAGCTTTAAACAGAGCTGATCTGCAGACTAAACTCCGACCCGAGCAGCACTCCAGCTCATAGACAGGACAGCAGAATTATCACCTACTCACACTCACATGGAGAGCTCTTCAAGTGTGTGTGTGTGGGAGTGTTTGGAGTTCACATGGAGACATGCTGTGGTGGTAGATTCTAGTGGTAGGGCAGAGTGGGTGATGCCACTACTGTAGGCAGGATGGCGAGGTAGTTAGAGGGGACGTAGCCTCTTTGACCCCGCGCCTCCACCAGACTCCATTCGGGATTGCCGCGCTTATCGTGGGGCTCCACTACGCGCACCGGTTCTCCAGATTGCAGGGACAGCTCGTGAGAGCTCCGTGCTGTGAAGTCGTATCCTGCGAACACCTGAAAAAACAGAAAGGAAGAAAATATATATTAATCTTTCATGAATGAATGCAGTTTACTTTTAATGCAGCTTTACTGTGATACAACCCAAACAAATGAATTTACAGCAGTTAATGAAACACTTAGTAACCGCTGTACACAGCAGTGGGAAAATCTATTTGGACTTATTGCTGTATATTCTTCTATTTTCCAATACAGACTACAGTGTTAAAAACTCAACAATGTCTAACTTTACATTTTTTTACAGTGAAAAATCTTCAGGACATCTTTTCTTTCTTTGTTAACACGCCAAGCTGCATTTGCAAAGATTTGTATTATTATACCATGAATAAAATAAAACACTTTGGTATGTGCTATTAAAAACTAACTAAATAAATAAATAAATAAATAAATAAATAAATATATAACCTATAACCAATGACCTCATCAATTTTTTATTTTTAGGTTTAATTACAAAACAGAAAATGAACTATTATATTATACTATGATATAATATAATATATATATAATATATATAACTATTATATTATACTATTATATTATACTATTATATTATATAATAACTATTTCATAACTTTTCTATTCTCTTTATATATATTTTATAAGGAAGATTTCAAACGCCCTCGTGTGGCCAATACAGGTAATGTTCACTACAAAGAAAACATGAATCTATAAGTAAAGTAATACATGAATACATTATTTCCTTTAAATATAATCATTTATCATTCAGAGACAAAGGGGATCTGGAGCCTATTCTATAAACACAGGATATAAGAGTAATACCTTAAAAGGATGTCAATTAAACACACATTTGCTGACACGCATAATATAAACAAGAGGAAAAAACCTATAGTACCTAGAGGAAACAGACAAAAACAGGAAGACTATAATAAAACTCACAACACTAGCACCTGCTGGATCTTTGAACTTCTCCACCAAACAAACTGTTTTTAAATAGATAATATCTTGTTGGCAAATTATTAACCTCCCTCACCTGAGTTTACAAAGGTGAAGGATGTGACATGGCTCTGAAATTGGATGTCGCCTGGCTGTGTTTAATGACCCATTGATTAATGGCTCTGCCAGGGGAAAGAAGGAGGAGGGAGAAAACGGGAGCGTCCACACTTTTATTGTCAAAGCTGCCATAAATCTCACCTTCACACCTACGCTCACTTGGCTATAGAACAGCTTATCCTGGCTCCAGATTTTTCAGTAAAAGCTAGCAAAATAATATGTCGTTTGACAGCCAAAACACATGAATGTATCATTCAGTGCTAGTGCGTAACCATGGAGAATTAAAATTGAACATGGCTGCCAAGGCTGTGCTTTTCATTTCTGTACTCGTGATTTTACTGCATTAAGAATCCCTCGCTCGCATACACACTTCCTTGAAGTGGGCAGAGTCTTTTCAATTCCTTTAATCGTGCATGTGTGTGGCTTAATAATCGATGCTCTCAAGGCGGAGCAGGGTTGCCATCAACCCTTTTAACTATTTATCTCTCTGACACACACATTAGACAAGTAACCAGCTGACAGCGGTGTATGTGTTGGTCACCTGAAAGCAGGGCTTAGTCATGGTGATGACAGGCTGTATGCCTGGTGTGTACGAGTGTCTCCTTGTTCCCGGACCACGAGGTGTGGCGCTGAGGTGTGGGGAAGGAGGAGGCTGCGCCATGGACACATGGTTGTAACGAGTCAGCTTGGATGCCGGAACATAACCCCTGGGACCTGAAAAGCAAACACACATAACATTAAAATGACTGACAGGAAGGGGAATGTTAGTGTGTAAACCCATGCAATGACAGCAAATAAACAGCAGATGTCTCCAGTGATACTTTAAACGCCTACAACAGATACACATCAATGCAATGCTAGTCAGAATAAAAAAAGTATTTGTAAATAATACCATCCCACTACAAAATCATTTGAGAATGTATAAAACTAGTAGACAGTGGACACACACAGTATATTACTGCTTTAGGCCAGGACAGGGTGTGTCCTACAGTTACATAAATCAATAAATCACATTGAATAAATAACATGTATTAGTATGTCTTCTATCTTTAAATGTAGTCTGTTAGCAATCAGCTTTGGTTAACATAAATAGCAACGGTTAGTGTATTCTATGGTATATAGAGGGTAACAGGGGTTAATGGTCAATTAAATTATTGTGAAGAAGCACAAGAGAATCTTTGGCATCAAAATTTGTTTTATAATTAGCCAATATCACCCTCACAACAAAGCTCCTGTAGTGAATACGAGAACTGCTATGATTTCGGCTGTAGGCGGACGGCCAGAGTTATTTACTGACACTGACAAGGTATTAATTTCTTGTTTATAGATCGTGTTATAAAAAAAGCAATATCAGGTAGCTGACAATTCAGACATGATATGGCCGAAGTTTATGTTTAAGCATGAAAATATTGGCAAATAAGCCATAGTTAATTAGAGCATCGTCTATTGCCAAGAGAGTATCTAGAAAAAACAACTTGTGCTTTTAAATTTATATAATATATAAAATAATATTATAATATATATAAATAATATATATCCTAGGGTTGCATTTATAGTGAATAGCTTTAACCGTCTTCTTTACTTCATTATTTATGGTCCATTTTGTGCTGCTCAGGTTTTGTCTAAGCTGTGATATTAAAGAAAAATCTCTTCAAAATCCTTCAACTGGGCAGTCGAAACAGCACATGCCGGCCATACAAATGCGTATAAACATACAACATACAATAACGGAGCAAAATAGAATCTCGGTGTATTAAATAACAATTAGGAATTATGTTCTCTTCCTCTGTTTTCTACATCCCTCTTGCGTTCTAGTTGTGATATCTAGTTTGCACAAATACCTCCTGCATCCACCAGCCAGCGACGCCGGTCCCTTCGCGAGTCCATTTCACTGATCACAGCTACCAGCTCGCCTTTGTTTAGAGTGAGGTCAAGGTCACGCGAAGCCACCACAGACCCGGTCAGCTGGTACAGCTTTTCTGGACCATGTTTGTCAATTAGATCTTTCAGGCGCCTCTCAGACACTGTGACAACAGGCTGATGAATTACACACACACACACACACACACACACACACATACATTGGTGTCAATGTTATCACAAAATACTCAGAGTTTAGAAACAAACTATAGAATATTTTAAGATGATTTAATTTTTGTTTTACTGCAAAATCCCAGAGGGGCCAAAAACGCTGGAGTTATTATAATACCGTTATAATACCGTTATACCTTAGCACAAACGTATAACATGTTATTTATTAATTAATTTAAAATGTAAGTTTTAGAAGAATAAACACAGTAGAAAACACAGATACTGCTTAGGGAAGTAATACAAAATGAGTAAAAGTGAAAAGAAAAAAAATGACATTTTATTAAGATTTATGAAGCATGTCAGTGATGTCACTGCTACTGATTTTGTCAAACCAAACATATGCAAGAGTTTTTATAATAACTGTAATAAAAATAAACATAATCCACTGCTCTGGAATCTATCAACTGCAAAAGCTTAGTCACTGTGGTAATAATGTATCTCACTCACGGTTCTAATTATTGTCCGTGACACTGTAAAAGCCAGCTAAAGTGCTACAGACTGCAAAATTCGGCATAGTGCAATAGGATCATCATAACCAACAAACCACATACTGTCACATTTAAATTGTTGTTTATTTGGTGCAGCTGGAAGAGATGTCTTCAAGCACATAATTATACATTTTATTATTTAGTCTTGAAATACTTCCAATCCCCCAAAATCTGCACAAGCAGATCAGCCAGCTAGACAGAGGCGCCTTTAAATTTCCTCCCAAATGAAATAAAGCAGAAGACTGATCACACGCAGAATTAGGCCTGTTTATAAAGACGCCAGTATGTATGACAGCAACATGCGTAAGCTATTGATTAGAAATTATTCTCTGGTGCAACGCTGAACAGATCAGACACAATTCATCCATCAGGATCTGCTTGTTCAACATTCTCGTCGGATGAAGAAATGACCTAAAGCGCATCATCAGTAACCACAGACTATATACATTTCTAATTTCTTCCACCCGATTATAATTTCTATACTAAAGAGAATGGTACAAACACAGTAGCCTGACGTTCCCTTCCAGCTGGATCGTTACCGTTAGGACTGGGATAAGAGTTTGTTTAATAGGTGAGCTCATATGAAACCCATGACCCTTGAGTCGGCTAATTTGAGGTGTACGGCTCTACTGAGCACATTTTCTTACAATGTTCTGTTTACGCTCACAAGCTCCAAACCAAATAAAGGATAGACATGCTCTAACCCACACAGCAGGGACAAATAACAAGGCTCTGTGTTGGGACGGACCTGCACAATGGGAGCGTTGAGCTCATCTTGAACACTCTGACACAACTTCTCCAGCTTTCTGGCACCTTCCAGCACTGAGCTCTCAGCCCATTCCCAGAATGCATTGTGGTCCATATAATTGTGTGGGAGCTGCGTAAAGACAGAGAGAGAACAAGGTACAATCATTGTGTTACCAGCTTGTCAGCAGTGTAACCTTATAATTTAAATAAATCAGTTTTCTAGTAAAATGCAAGGCTTGAATTTCAGCTCTTTAAATTAGCTAAGCTACAAAACAATGACCATCTGTTTCTTTGCCTGTGGATTATGGAAGTTACGCTTGTTATTGTAATTTAACTTCTCCCACCAACCTCATGCATAAAGCTGGTTGCAATCTGTTCCATGTCCATAACCAGGTCCTTTTGCAGAGAGATGAAGGCACCCAGAGATGCCCACAGCAGCTGTAGGGCTTTAGCATTAAACTGAGGCAGCTCGTTGAGAAGCAGTGTGTTAATAGTCTTGTATGTGTTTGCAATGGTCTGTTTGTCATAGTTCAGGCTACTCTTCTCCTCAATCATTTCAAAGTCTAGCAGCTTATCCTCTCTCTTGCGGATCAGGTTACGTGGCCCAGCCATCAGCTCATGCAGAGAGGACAAAGGTTTGAATACCAGAGTCTTCAGACGAGCCTCCTGTAGAAAGCATAGGTATATTTAAATAATATACTCAACATATAATCCTGTGCACTGAATCAGTTGGGAATCAAAAGGTTGAAAGTGTTATGATTAAACGGGTTGATGGTTTACTGTAATGAAAATTCACTTCTGCACATCTGCACTCACTATCTACCATCTTAGTCTAGCTCAAAATGAATCATAGGCATACGAAGCAGGATGTGGAGGTGCAGACAGAGACATGCTTATCTCTAAACATCATCTTAATAAAATACAAAGAGAACTTAAGCTAAGCAAGTTAGTACTAAGCATGACAAAAACTAATTTCCGTCACAGGAAACTGTTAGTAACAAAAATACAGGAAACGAAAAAATATATAAAATAAAAGTTTTTCTAATACATTTGCAAACAGTGCGATTATTAACACATAGTTAAAAACAGACAATTATTAAAAAAGAGGGGGGAACTCTAGTTTGGGGAGGTGGTAGCGCAGTGGTTAAGGTGTTGGACTGCTAATTGGGTTCAATTCCCAGCGCCACCAACTTGCCACTGATGGACCCCTGAGCAAGACCCTTAACTCCTAATTGCTCAGTTGTATAAATAAGATAAATTTTTCCCCTCTCTTCTTTAGATTGCACACTGGGGTTCAGTAAATTACTCTATGATTTGCTAACACAACACACTAACCCTTATTTCTTCTAACCCTTATGTATAACCAAAGCACTCACATAAACAGGGAAAATCCACTGTCTGAGTGCAACGGAAATTTCTTTTGAGAAGAGAGCGGTCTTCTCACCCTCCAGGTCCAGATCAGCCTCTTCTGGACTACAACTGAGGAACCTCTGTAACAAAACAGTTTACAGCTTAGAACATTACACTATATACTACACAGTCAGAACACACACACGTGACACAAATTTAACATTGCAACTTAATCCGAAGAACTATTCCTACATTCACCATAGCAACAAAAAATGCAAAGAAAACAGGACATACAATGGCAGGATTTTGGATAATAAATTGATAGTAAATTAAGAGGATGCATTCGTATCTTACCTGCAGGTGAAAAAGATAGGTTGTCATGTTGGCATGCAGATCCCCGACACCTTTATCCAGAACAAAGAAAAAGCCTGCGAGGGCATCAAACTCTTCATCCTTTAGCTACAACCGAAAGAATAAAAGATCATTTAAATCACAAGGGATGTGTTCTGATTGTATATAAATTGCAAAGACTAGAAGTAGTACAGTGCTTTTTAGAGTCTCAGCTACTGCCTGGTGCAATTTACAAGGTGTGAAGTGTTGAATACGGTATTCATACATGTCTGATTGCCCATCAGCCTCATTTACACCAATCCCAAAAAAGACAAAGCCTGTACTGCTTAAAGATTCGGTCGGTTAACTATAGGGTGTGATCTCACTTTTTACTGAGAGAAAGTTCTAGTAAACAGTCTGCAATACCTTTGGTACAATACCGGTTTCGTGTTTAATGTACTGCCCCAATCTGGCCGTCTTCTTAGCAATGCTGTGACCACTCAATCGATTGATCTTGTCTTTAATAGTCAGGTTTTCAGTCTTCTTGTATTTATCAGCTTTCAGGTAATGAAAAAGAAAAAAAAAAAACCTGTGATTATATAATAAGCTTTATTTGCTGTAAATATGCAATAGCCGATTATAAGCAAACAGTGTTGAAGCTGTAAATGTTTCCAAAAAAGGTCCTCACCCACTTCACGGAAGCGCTTGTACTCGTTAATCCTGCAATTAAGCCGGACGGCGATGTGGGCCGTGTGCTCCAGCAAGGAGTAGGCAGGATGCTGGGGGTCAGTGTGTTTCTGTATTGTTTGCAGCAGCAGGGGGTACCGGGCAATTCTCTGTACAGGCATCACTAAGAAGAAGCTGAGAGTGGAGGCATTCACATCTGGTCTGTGAAAGACAAAAGGGAAAGTGTGGAAGGATACTGTGTTGTGTTAATATTATAATTATGATGAATGTTTCACACCAAGGAAAAAGAAAAATCCAAGCCAAGTATAGGATGGGACCAGGTGGCACGGGGATTTGATGTGCACAACACTGCCTGCTGTGCCATCTATTATGCACAATATAATATTAGTTATTGTAAACAAAATTTACATTAAATAACCTAGTATTTAGGTAAAAATCACAACTGTATACAGCATTGAAGTTGGTGGTACAATAGCACATTTTTTATAGCACATTTAATATATACAATATATAATATAATATTCAACTTCATTGTCATTGTGTAAGGTACGTGTACAGAGCCAATGAAATGCATTTTTCGCATATCCCATCTTAGTAAGTTGGGGGTCAGAGCGCAGGGTCAGCTATGATACAGCGCCCCTGGAGCAGGAAGGGTTAAGGGTCTTGCTCAAGGACCCAACAGTGGTTGACTTGCCGGAGGTGGGGCTTGAACCCAGGTGTCTCTGGTCTTCAGATTAACAACTCAGCACCTTAACCATTTGCCCCTTTTATTTACAACAGTAGTGAGTGAAATCTTAAAAAGTTATAGTGGAAATAGACAACAAAACCGATAACTTATAACTAAAGCACCTAAAAAAATGCAGAATAATGGCTCAATGAATATCAATAAATAATTTATTTGCTTAAAATGTCAACAATCAGTTGCTTTTCTAAGGTTATATAATGAGTATCCCAGTCCTATGTCGAGGTGTATATACTGACAGACAAGCAGACGGATTAAAAAAAAACTTAAGATAACAGACACTTACGCAGAGGACTTGATAACTTTCACCATTTCCAGCCACTGCTCTTCCTTCTGTTTATAGCCGTTCTCTATAGCTGTAATGTTATTATAGTTGGACAGATATTCTTTATACGCCGTCTCTATGTCCTGTGTCAAGTGCAGGAAAGAACCACCTACAAAAAAGGACAAATAAAATTAAGGTTGGCACAAGCATAAAATATTGCTGATCTACCACCGTGACGCGGAAAAGAATTGTCTATAACAGTATAACGAGCATGAAATGACCCATGTCCTAAAAACAAGGTCATCTTCATGCCATGGCTGATAAAAATGACTTTCATTTCCAATATAAATCTGCTTACTACATCCTGAGGCATTTTTTTGTCATTTTTTTTATTTACACACTTCTGAGGATCTGATGCAATTGAATAATTACATGGCAGAGTCTAATTTTGGCACATTCCATTTATGCAACACAAACAGCGCAGGTATTATGGGTGTGAATCATAACGATAAGCAGGGCAAGAATTTAAACTTGAAATTCCTGTTCTACAATCTGAAGTATTTTTAAGTACCAGTGGTTCACCTATCTATACTGTGGGTGCAGTGTTAAAACCCCCCTAAAAAAACCCTGTACTACTTACATAGAGTTTCGATGTACTGAGGATCACCAGGCTTCACCTCTGCTTGGTCCAGGAGGCTCAAGAGTTGCCCGGATACCTCCATCACTTTGTCGATGTGCTGGAACATTCCCTCCAGATTGGCCAGTGGGGGCTGCAGGTGTTAGAATGTTTATTACAGCGTATTCGTTTTCTATGTGAAAACAACAGTCAGAAGCAGCCCTACCTGTAGCCTCTCTAAGTTGCCTCGAATTGTAACTGTGCAAACCTGCAGGTGCTTTAAATAGTTTCTCTCTGTATCTACAAACTCTTGTATGGCCATGGACTGTCTTTGAGCGTTTCTTTCCCTTTCTGCTGCCTCCTCCTGTGCAGTCTTCCTCTTCCTTCCCCCGTCCTCATCTTCGGCAGACTCCTCAACCGCTCTGTCCACTTCTTCCACAGCCACCACTGGTGTATGGCTAAATACCTCTGTGGTCTCCTCTTTGAGTTCAGGGAGCTCCTCTGACGTTCCCTGCCTGCTAAGCCTTCCAAGACGACGCTCCATACCAGGCTAGCAAACTTTAGGAACATACAAAACTTCAGGTAAGCATTTAAAAAGTCTAGCACAGAAACCAGTTACAGTTACAATTTATATACAGTCAAACGTTATATACACAGATAGAGATACACAATAGAGCTAAACAACTTAGTATTATTTTAATTTTAGAAGAAAACACTCTAAAAAAGCTACTGTGAACATTGTTGTTCCCTAAAGCTAAAAATAAACAATGACCATTGAGGTATAATTACGCTAATTATGCTCTGCTACAATGTGCAACCACAGGGCTGAAAAACTCATCCATGAGAAACTAATAAAAAAAAATCAGTACCAATTTAGGAAGTTTTTTTTTCTGAAAATATAAAAAAAAATCCAACTTTTTAAAGAAATAATATGATTAGTTATAGCTGTTTGTAGACATACAGTGGTATTTCATCCATCAAACTTCTCCTGATATGCCATATGAAAAATTTCATATAGTTCTTAACCATAACTTCAAGATGTCAGATGTATTGAAAGCTAAGTAAAAAACAACTTTGCTGGGGACTCATCAAACGCAATATCTTCGCTCGGACCGTCCTCTTCAGCTGTGTCAACATTCACAGAAATACAAAGCTTTAACTTTATCCAAACAAATCTTGCAGATCTTCTACAGGGACAAATCGCGATAGTTGGGATTAGCTCGCATGTGAGCGAACAGGAAAAAAAGCACCGGCTCAGCACGTTCTGCAGCGCTCTGACAGCCCTGTGAAAAGTGGCGCAGTGCAGTGCAATGCTCCTACGCTCCAGCCAGGAGGAAAACAGCAGGTTTGTTACAAGACAGATTGCTTAAAATAAATCTAACCAAGTGCATCATTACCTTCAGAAACAGAGATCAGTCAATGCTGGACCTTCTCATGAAGACTGAGCAGAGCAGCGCAGTGTGTTTCAGCAGAGGAAAGTCAGCCGCAAAAGCAAGCACCCACACACACAAACACTTGTACGTACAATCTGGCTGGGGTAACTTTCTCCACTGAGTCAGACTGCATGGCCTCATGTGGCATGGGTGTGTGACTGAAGGGGGATGGGTGGGTCAGTAGAGGAGAGTTTTAAGGAAAGGAGGGGCCATTAGCAGAAGGGAATGGAATAAGGCCAGAGAGGATATACCCCCCACCCCACCCCACACACACACATACACAGCTGAATGGGGTGATTGACTGCAGCAGCTTGTAAAAAGGAAGTGTCGCTTGCTCAGTAGGAAGCTTAAAGTATGAAGAAAGCAAGCCAGAGAATATTCCGGTAAACACACTAGTGAAAGGTGATCGGAGTAACATCAGCGACTGAAAGAATAAGCTCTGTGCACCGCCGGACAAGCTTTAAACTATACCAGACAACCGGCATGCTATCTGGAATTATTTTGTTAGTGTAGGCATTGCTAATGTAAAATTTAAATGTCTTTATTTGTCACATATACTTTACAGTACAGTGAAATTTGTTTCTACGCATATCCTAGATCAGAAAATTGAGGTCAAAGCGTGGGGGCAGCTATGATACAGGAAGAAACCCACATGATCTGAAGCAAACCGGTGCCCCGAAACTAAGCACTGATACTGGATTAATGCCCGTCCTCGTTTTACTATGTGCACAATAAATTGGCAATAAATTAACTCAAGTGACAAATAAACTAAGACATCTAGCAAAACTTAACTTGAAATTATTAGCCTGAACCTTCTACAAAGCTGTAGCGGATGTGATTTATTTACACTTTAATGTGAAAGGTAAACAAAGCACAGAATATAGAATGAGTAGCTGTAAACCAAATCCACAAAGTCATGGTGTAAATTATACACAAATATTTACACATGTCCTGCTGTGACCCAATGGAGAGGAGACAAGATAGTATGGATCGTACCTTACTGTTTAACTTCTTATTTTAAATAAATGTGGGAAAGTGGTAGCACAGTTGATAGAGTGTTGGACTACTAATTAAATCGTGGGTTCCGATTCCCAGCATCACCAAGCTGCCACTGTTGGGCCCCTAAGCAAGGCCCCTAACCCCCAATTGCTTGGTTGTATAAATAAGATAAATGTAAGTCGCTCTGGATAAGGACGTCAGCCAAATACAACTTGACAGGCATTTATACTACACTAATGCTAGAATTTTATATATATATATCCGATTAAAATGAGAATTGGTTAGCTTTGGCCGATAGCTGTGGCGGAAGATAAATAAAACTATTTTAGCATGTGCATGATTGGCTCTGTCCAAAATTTCGGCTGTACTACAGCTGCCATTTTGATATTGTCACATGACATACAACATTACAGCAGTACGGATTTAAAGCTTTATAATGTTTAACACGAATGATGTGAAACCAGTGCAATTCTTTTTTTTTTCTTTAAGAACTTAAAGCTATTTAAAGTATTTGAAAAGTGTCACGTCAGAACTTTCAGCCACTTCCGTATATTTCAAGTCTCTTTCCTGTAAAGTATCTAAAGTGTACATTGAATGCATACTTAAAAAAATCCGAGTGGGCGTAATGGCCGTCTGAGAACTTTCCGCATACTGTATTTCGCATTATAAGAATTCGGACATACTACTCGTCTTGCAGAACTCTGTATGGAAGTATTCAGTTTCAGATGGAGCCTTTGTGTTGTTTAGAAGATGTCGGAAAAAAAAGTGAAAAAAAAAAAACTATTTAAGCACAAAACTGAATAGCTGTGTCCTGAGTCCTGTGTAAAAATATAAACTTTCATTCATTCATTCATTCATTCATTCATGTCTCTTCTAAGGCTATGATTTCACTTCTAAATGCTAACCCACATTTCTGACATTAGAACTCTAATAATAATATTATTATTATTATATTATTATTATTATATTCAACATTGTCATTGTGCAAGGTACGTGTACAGAGCCAATGAAATGCATTTTTCGCATATCCCATCTTAGTAAGTTGGGGTCAGAGCGCAGGGTCAGCTATGATACAGCGCCCCTGGAGCAGGAAGGGTTAAGGGTCTTGCTCAAGGACCCAACAGTGGTTGGCTTGCCGGTGGTGGGGCTCGAACCCAGGTGTTCCTTAGCACCTTAACCATTTGAGCCACCACTGCCCTTCTAATAATAGTAACTTGCATGTGGGTGAAAGTGCTGATAGGATCATTTTTCTAAAAAGCAGACATGATCGTACAACAACCCCAGTGATAAAACACTGGATATCACGGGAAAGAAATCCGAACGCATATTGCATTCCAGTTTATGGAAAGATGGACAACAATACTACACGATTACATTTTTCATGAATCCAGAAAACCTTACCATACATAGTTATTTTAAAAAACCTCGACGATATTAAAGTTACATATATTTTATTGTCTAATAGTATTTATTAGTGTTTTAAGTCAGTAAAAAATTTGCATGTTCTCCCGGTGCTTGCGTGGGTTTACTCCGGGTTCTCCGGTTTCCTCCCACAGTCCAAAAACATGTATGTTAGTTTAATTGGTGATTCTAAATTGCCCATAGGAGTGAGTGTGTGTGACCCTGTGATGGACTGGTGACCCGTTAAGGGGGTTTCCCGTCCTGCCTTTCACCCTTTCAGAGACAGCTGGGATAGACTGAATAAATTGATGAATAATAATTAAACTTTACAGGGCAAATGGGTGGTATGTTTTAGTTAAGACATGTGTATATTGTTGTTAATGTGTATAAGAAAGACAAATGTTATAGGTTTACATCTAAATGTGACACATACTGTAAATGTTTACTCTGCTGCCACACAAGATTGTGACCTGGTGTTAGTTTCGTTCTTCTGATTGTCCTTTTTGGGGAACCCTTTTCTGTCTGTCGCACATTTTTTTGCAAGTTGACTGTAAAGTCAAAAATAAATTACTGTGACAACAGATCTGTCAACTAAATGCACATTAACACATTTTATACTAAAGATCTATAGATCTATACAAAATGTGGAATGTGTCAGCGGGAAGCAGCAGTAACACGCGCACACACACACACACATACACACACAATATACTTACAGTGCCTTGAAAAAGTATTTATACCCCTTTTTAAAATATTAACTAAATAAAAATATGAAAAGTGTGGTGTGCATTCGCATTCAGCCCCCTGTACTCTGATACCCCTAAATAAAATCCAGTGCAATTAATTGCCCTCAGAAGTCACCTAATTAGTTCATAATGTGTAATTTAGTCTCAATATAAATACACCTGTTCTGTGAAGGCCTCAGTGGTTTGTTAGAAAACACTAGTGAACAAACAGCATTATTAAGACCAAGGAGAAGTTGTGGAGAAGTTTAAAGCAGGGTTAGGTTATACAATGATATCCCAACATTTGAACATCTCAGGGAGCACTGCTCAATCCATCATCCAAAAAACGTATGCCACAACTGTAAACCTACCAAGACATGTACGTCCACCTAAACTGACCAAGCAAGGAGAGCACTGGTCAGAGAAGCAGCCAAGAGGCCCATGGTCACTCTGGAGGAGCTGTGGATTTCCTATACCCCAAAAGACTTGCAGCTGTAATTGCAATAAGTATTGACGCAGGGGGGCTAAATACAAATGCACCCCACACTTTTCCGATTTTTATTTGCTTGAAATTTTGAAAATAATTTTTGTTCCATCTCACAATTATGTGCTACTTTGCTACTATTCCGTCTCAGGGAGTTTTTCCTTTGCCACCGTTGCCCTCGGCTTGCTCATCAGGGACAAACTGATTTCTGATTTATTATTGTCTTTGAATGTGTACATCTGCTTTGTGACAATGGCCATTGTAAAAAACGCTATACAAATAAAATCCAATTGAATTAAATTGAACTTTGTGCCGGTCTATTACATAAAATCTCAATAAAATACATTTCAGTTTGTGGTTGTCAGGTGGGGAATGAATACTTTTCCAAGGCGCTGTAAATTAAAGCCTGTGTCAATTCACATGAACAGTCGTGTCCTAAATTTTCACACACATTTCCACTGCTGCGCTCCCTCCATTGGCTCCCACTAGCTGCATGCATCAGATTCAAAACACTGACGCTTGCCTACAAAGCCAGAAACGGAGCTGCACCCTCCTACCTACAAACACTTCTCACTCCACGCATCGCACCACGCTCTCTCAGATCCACAAGCACTGCTCGGCTTGTTCCACCAACCCCTAGGACACGAGGTAGGTCTGCCTCAAGACTTTTCTCTGTTCAGGGACCAAGATGGTGTAACGAATTTCCCATCAGAGGCATTTGAAAACTCATCTTTTTCTAAAATACCTTGCTCTTGACCTTTTTGCACCTTTTTGTGAACTATTGTATCAGTATTGAGCTGTTTTTGATGTGACTCAAAGCACTTCTTGTACGTCGCTCTGGACAAGAGCGTCTGCTAAATGCTGTAAATGTAAATGTCCTTAACGTCTTCCGTTAGTAAATAATTATGAAAAGGACTGAACTGAAACTAACTGACAGAAATAAGATACAGACATGAGATATAGATATGACTTATTGCCATACAGATACTCGACAATAAGAAATACAGCATGTTAAAATAAAAATAAAAGCAAATTAGGCTGTACATTTTTTTTATCTGTGGCCACTGATTCAAGGACACTTCACTCCCATATGAAATTTTACTACATAAAACTAATTTCTTTAAGTACATAAAATAAACAAACAAATCATTTTAACGTTTGTTATATTAAGAATAAATGTGTTAATGTACCTTGTTTTTATATAAAGTTTGTACACACACCCACTATAATACCACATTTATAGTCCGAAGCCTCTTTACAGCTTTTAACCTTCCGCTGCCTTTAAATTTACTCCCATCACACTGACAACATTCAGCGGAAAAACACCACAAAACAATTTATTAAAAGAGGCAAGTATAAAACATAAATATTAACAATAACTCTGCTTACCTACAGTCAAAGGAAGATTATTTCAATAAACTTCATGTTTCTTTAGTGATGCTGTTAGAAATAAACTGAAACTTGGAGTGTCACCTTCCGCGGACATTCTTATTGCGTTTTAATTCCCTTCCATACTCCATCTGCAATATACTGTACACACACACACACACACACATTACAGACTATCCTCCTCCATAGTATCAAACATTACAGTCACCCATGAAACCACCATAACTCTCTGTTTAGTCACTAAAATGCGGATGTTGGGAACGCACGTTAGCAGTAGTTCACCTGTAGCAACGTGACGTCACGTGTGCCAGGAGACTCTAACAGCTTCACATTTAGCGAAGAACAAACAGCGACGTTAAAGTTCACCGGACATGTTTTAATTAGGCCTCCTAAAATATAGAAAGTGCACTATGTAGGGTATGAAATTTGGTACTTAAATAGCCAGTGAAGTGCACCATAACGATTTGACATGTGTTGTAAACGCTTCAATGTAACTCTGACAAGGACAATAAAGTGAAATAGTGACATCGTGTGGTTTCAGCAACATATTGTAATGTATTTAATAAACGCTGTTTATATATATATATATATATATATATATATATATATATATATATATATATATATATATAAAATCCATTCTCGAAAATCCTACATATATATATATATAGATCTTCGAGAATGGATCGGGACCCTCTCTGCTCCACTGACCCAAGGCTACAGTTTACATCATATTTGATGAACAATAACATCGTTTAGCTGTAATAAACAGACATTCCTTCCTCACCCAGATGAGGATGAGGATAGGTTCCTTCTGAGTCTGGTTCCTCTCAAGATTTCTTCCTTGTTCCTTGCCACAGTCACCACGAACTTACTTATTAGAGACAAACTTACGCTCTTTCATTCCTACTGCAATAAAGTAACAATGTGCACTGTTAAAATCACTATAGAAAAAGAGGAATTAAATATATAAAATTCATTTTAAAGTTAATATACTTATGGCTTTAGATAATAAAATATACTTGTTATGAAGAAGTTGTTTATTTTAAGTGGTAGTAGTAAGCTTTTCTTTGGCACAAATCAGGACCGACTCCATGTCTCGATAACAAAGGAGGCCACAGATAATTCTGTATGTAAAAAATCAATTATAAATTAATAGAAGGCATGATATAGGTGGGCCCACCATGTGACAGTACATCACACCGGAATAATTTTTTCTCCCGTAGGTGGTTCGGGTCAAAGCACAGTGCCAGCTAAAATATAGTGACCCTGTAGCAGATGCCCCGTGTAGGAACCCAGCTGTGGCAGCATGGATGTGCTTGGACTGTAATTATGACTGTAATTATAGTACACACTAACATATTTACACACTTAGTTCATCCTTCCTCTTAGTTATCCTTCCAGTTCTCATTCATTTTTTGTAAACCTAAAACAAATCTCTCTCTCTCTCTCTCTCTCTCTCTCTTTCTCTCTCTCTTTTTCTCTCTTTTGCTTTTTCATTATACCAAGAGTGAGATCTTATGATATCAAACATGGTTCATCCTTCTTTTATTGTTTAACATGACAAATATTCGACAGATTTTAGCCTCTCTGTCTAATACACAAATCGCTTATGGCTTCTTTAATTGATCTTTTTCCTTGCAGTACACAAATCCCTTGTTTACAATAGAATTTTTTTCTTTCCTTAGTGGAAACAGAATTTTTTTTATTGGCTCCTGTTGGGTTGAGAAAGTTGCCCCGGGCTCCTCTGGTGTATAGAAGGAATTGTGTTTAATAGTAGTTGCATTAATCATAAAGTAGATTGAAAACAAATGGCTTCACAAAGCCAGGGCACGTCTTGAGCAAACAGCACTGGCATTTCAACAGTTAATTGTTCAATTTTTGTTTTCTCCTAAGCCACTGGGTTTTTGGTCCCTGAGAAAATTACGAAATATAAAATCATTCCCCGAGTCACATTTTAACTACTTGCGTGCAATGTGTTTCAGGGTAAGTTTTCCATGTGTGTTTGATTCATGTCTCCGGTTTTGTCTGTGGTTTCAGGGTTATTGATGTTGGAGAATTAAATTGCATCCCCTTAGATAAAATTTGGCACTATGAGAAAAGCCGTTTGTCTGGTTTACATCTTCCCTTTCCTCTTATACAGACACTATAGAGATAAATAAGAGTCGAACCTGCAAAATAATTCAAACCACAAAACAAACAATTCACTTATTACGCAACATACCAGAAACCACATACTGTACTTAGCCGGTTTATTGTGAAAATGGTGTTACAAGTTTTCCTATAAAAAAGAAAACAATAATAATTCCACAAACAACCGTATATCAGCCTAGAATGTTCCAGTCCAAGTAGCAGTCCTGCTGGAAATAATTAAAATAAATGTTTGTATGCTTTTCCTATTTATATTTTTTTGCAAACATTTTTAATGGGAATGTTTTATTGTGTTTGTAGATTGTAAAAAAGAAAATGCAGGTTAATCATTCGTCGTGAAACGTCGAATGTCTCAAGTATCAAGTGGATCCAGTGGAAATGAAAGTTAGCTTATAAAGCAGGTTATGAAAATAAATATAAAACTGCTGTGTAAGTAAGTTAAGGTGGGTAGAAATGTTATTGCCATTGTATAATAAAATTTACTTTGGCAACTCAGAGATGGGCAGCACTGTGGCTTAGCGGTTAGCACCATTGCCTCCAAGCAAGAAGGTTCGGGTTCGATTCCCAGGCAGGGGCCTTTCTGTGTGGAGTTTGCATGTTCTCAATGGGTTTACTCCCACAGTGCAAAAACATGTATGTTAGGTTGAGACACTGGGATAGACTCCAGCAGATCCCTGTGAACCTGAATTAGGGAATAAGCAGGTATAAATGAACTCAGAGATGGTAACAAGAGCATTTAAACATAAAGCTTTAAAAGTAATTTAGTAGATTAACGTTAAATTAATGATTATTAATTATTGAAATGTATGTCATTGTGTATGAATTTACATTCATTGCATTTGGCAGACACTCTTATCCAGAGCAACTCACATTAATTTTATTTATACAACTAAGCAATTGGGAGTTGCTCAGGGGCCCAGCAGGGGTGACTTTAAGGTGCTGGGAAGCGAACCCACAACCTTCCGTTTAGCAGCCCAACAACTTGCCACCACCTCCTTGTGTGTACAAGCAAAACTAAAGTAGAAAGTCAGTGATTAAATTGTTGACCGAGAGATGTTGGATTTAATTCCCGGCAACACCAAGCTGTCCCTGGTGGGCCCCTAAACAAGACCCCACACCTTTAACTGCTTAGTTTGATAAAAAATAAGAAACATGTAAGTCTTTCTGGCTGGATTTGTGCACTTTTGCTACTTTAGTTGCACCATAAATGCCCTTTAGAATTAACGGTAGAAGTGGAGTACACTTGAGAGCTCTATTACCCAAAGTATAGACCTACCAGCCATGGGTCCCAAATACCATCTACATATGAAAAAACTAAAAACAATACAGTCAACAACTGACACCAAACTTATACCATAAACATGTCATAAAGTGTGTTATAATGCCATCAATCACTATAACCACATATGTAAACCAGTCTTATAATAATACTGGTATGACGTCTTAGTGTTTTGATAGCTGCTATAATTTTCACTCGGTCGCATGCAGTTTCTGCTGAGAAGCTAATAAAGCCGATACATTTCTTGATCTATCACAGTTTATAGTGTTAATATTGTTACAGTTTCTGTAACAAAGCCTCTATAAACCTGTACGAAATATTCTCAATCACAGCACAATGCATAAAATCACAGACATACAGTTTGAGAAAATCTTTTTCCAAAAAAAAAAAAAAAAAAAAAAAAAAAAAAAAACAAACACCAGAAGGTGATTTGTGAGTTCCAAATGCTGCTAATTACACACAAAAGTCTAAAGATGTTACGCAGATTAGTGGAAAAGAAAACATCACGTAAGTGCCAATTTAGCCTCCAAAAATGCCTTCTTAATAAAAGATATTAAATGAGGAACCAGGCCACACTGGATAGAGCTTACAGGACCTTAAATCAACAGTCTTTACAACTGTGGTGAGTGGAAATGCATTCATAATCCAGAACACACAGCTGGACAGCTGAACTTTGAGAGAAAATATATTGCAAAAACAAAAGAAAAAATCTTTTTGTCCACTAGATGGCGGAAGAGTTAAGTGTAAATTTCTTAAGGTCCCGAGAGTTAAACTAAGCAGTCTATACAGAATGTATTTATTTAATTAGATTAATTGTAATTAGGTTTAAGGGGTCCAACTTATTGTCATACATTTCAACAGACTAAATCTGGAACAAAATATTATATCCTGATTATTTTTTCCTGCATGAAAACCAATCCAACCATTTTGTCAAACAAAACTCAGCTGTATTTAAAGTTCAGCTAAAAAAAAAAAACCCTTTCAGAGACTCCTCTCTCTCTCTCTCTCTCTCTCTCTCTCTCTCTCTCTCTCTCTCTCTCTCTCTCTCTCTCTCTCTCTCTCTCTCTCTCTCTCTCTCTCTCTCTCTCTCTCTCTCTCTCTCTCTCTCTCTCTCTCTCTCTCTCTCTCTTTCACACACACACTTGGCTTTATGTACTCTTTCCAACACAAACACTTTAACCGGACTGAAAAACATGTGTTAAACTGGTTGTCATTGCTAATAACATGAACATTTCCTTTTCCCATTTGGCTGCATGAACATTTTATCGTTATGTGTGCCCATGCACATAAATACCAGCCCTTTGGAACTCCAGCATTGGGTGACTAGAAACTGAATGCAAGCAAACAATGACTTCATCTATCCTCAGGGTGGCCCTTTGTGCTTGAGCAGAATCAGAGCTTTAGCACTTTTTCGCTCTTTCACTTCTCCAGTCCATGGCATCTTCCACTTCCAGCTGCCTCTGCAGGTATGGTTGAACGGGAAAACACAGAGTAAGATAAAGAAATCTTGGCCTGTGTGATGCAATCTGTCTAAATGCATCTATTTATTACCAAAAAGTAGTGTGTAAATGAACAGGGAGGTAAAGTGTTCCGCTCCAAACACTCAAACACGCAGCAGATCTTGATTTCCAATTTGCTTCAATCAGCAGATAAAAACCCAGAAACAGTCAGGACATGTTTGTATAAACATTTCTTATACCACAGAGCGATTGCTTAACGCTGCCTGGTGTGTGAATGATTGTTTAAAACGGTATCAGATTTAGCAAGCTAACACATTTCCTTTTAACAGCAGCTCTGTCAGTAGTGAAGTGTGTCTTTCCCAAACGGCTGCCACAAAGTCGGAGGCACACATTTGACTAGAATTTCGTAGCATTTGTGACCTTTTATTCCTTCACTGAAACTAAGACTGCATTTACAGTGCAGGTCTCGATGCCCAATACAGATTTTATGACTATATCTGATATTTTTGACAACCTGCTTACATTTTGTAAAACTGACCCGTATCCGATATCTGCATTTACAAAATACACCTCTTTCTCCTTGTCTTTCTCTCTTTATATATATATATACACACATTGTATATACGCAGCACGTCCAATTAGTCAGTGACATAAGACTCCCATTGACAGGTAAAAATCTGATTTGTCTGCTTATATGCACATATCCAGTTCATATCTGATTTATTTCCACATATGAATGAGGCCTGAAACTGATTTAAACATTTCAGAATCTATGTTCGTTTTTTCCGCTAACACGATTGTGGGTCATATCCCATTCGTGCCCCAATAAAGAAAAAAATCTGAATGTGGCCTAAAAGGCACACATACTGTTCAAGCATGACAATGTCCATGTGCACCAAGCTTTATAAAGACATGGTTTGTTAGGGTTGAAGTGAAAGGACTCGCGTGTCCTGCACAGAGCCCTCAATCCGACCTTAACCCTACTAAACACCTTTGGAATAAACTGGAACGCTGACTGAAACCCCAAACATCCTCACGCAACATTAGCTAACATTAACTAATACCATTGTGGTTGAACAAGAAAGTCTTTATAATTATGTTCGACAATCTAGTGGAAAGCATTTCCAGAAGTGTGCAAGTTATTACAGGCGTAAAAGTGAGAAATGAGCCTGTAGGAAAAATTCTATTTTAACTTAAGAACATAGCTTGAAACACTTAATGATCTTCGATTTGATTTGCCATTCATCCTGTATTTTTTTCTGTAGTGTAATAACAGAAAAAAGTTTATGAAACAATTGATAACAGCTGCTTGAAAGTAAGTGTATTCTGCATATTTTTCACAACACTATGTGTAACTAAACAGACGGAAAAATTGTACGATCCTAAATTTACAAAATAAATTTTTGGTTTGATTCTTTAAGACACATTATTTTGGGAAAGAATTCATTTCAGGTTATAATGCGTCAAACGTCTATGTTTCTGTTTATTTTGCTGTAAAAGTGTCAGTAATCAAGCTGCTGGTCTGGTGTGAGGAGAAACAGAAAGGGGGTTAAATCACTTACCACCAGACTTCGCTTATATACAGTAAGAAACACATTTAAATATTTGTCTAACTGTATGATAGATGTCACGGTCATGTGCCCACGTTTAACTCAAAATGACCCAAGTGTTTTTTCGTTGTTTTTTTTTTTTTTTTATATATATTTTTTATAATCACGTTTTGACAGTAATAATAATAATAGTGGCGCTAATAGGAATAATAAAGGCCTCAAATAAAAGGTTAGTTAATAGATATTTTATGATAAACGAAAATTCTTGACTAGTCTAAACCACAACATTAACAAACTGTGCCAACTTTTATTTCTGCCCCATAAACAGCTAAATTGAAAATAAATTGAGATGTTGTCCTCGTGGTGTTTAAAGACAGAACGGACAGTTGCTATGCGATAGATTCATAGGATGGAGGAAATGACCGTGCTGTAGTTTTGGGGAAAATGAGTGAAGCCAAGCTGTCTTACTCAGCAGGGCTCGCCCCAGGCCTGCGCCAATGAGGCCATCCGTTTATGAAAGAATTTAGTCATTTCTGCTGTGGTTTAAGCGCTGTTAGTATTTTATAGGGTTTTTAGGGCACGAATAATCAAAAACGGCTGCTTGCGCACTTTCTCAGGTCCCACCAACCCGGAATTGGCGAATGTTTCGTTTAGTCTCAGCAACAGTGTTTAACCCTAGCGGCTTGTTGAGCATGAGCATGTACTGCGGTGAATTTTTTTTTTCCTCCTCGTTTACCACTGCTATAACACACCTGGAGTCGAACCCTGCCAAACACCAGGTATTCCCAGACCTTATCCAGAGAAACCCTAGGGGACTTGTTAAGGAAAGCAGAAATGTTTAACATTGGCTGGGGAAATAAACCTATATCAAAATGTAATGAGTCGGGTTGTAAAAGTATTAAATTGTACACGGTTAAGCCAGAGGGTGTGTTGGCCGACCCTTCAACGAGTGCATGCGACCGTGCAGAGTTAACCGTTTCAATGAGCACTTATGCACGCTTAAATCACAACAGTCTGTGCTCCACAAACACCACGCCGTGTGGAGCCCTTAGGTTCTTTCTGAATCTTCTTACACTAAGTAGCTATGCATGAAGTAGTGCAGCATGGCAGGGTTGCTACAGCTCATTGATACATTTCTTGGAGCATTCTTATGATGAGTCCTTGTTTCACATGTGATAGTGTTGCACAGACAGCAACATATAAACTGATTTTGTAATTGGGACATGACTCCTTTTTTCCCGACTTATCAGGAGACCTCCGCACAGGCAGGTGTTGTGCTAATTTTGATAGTCCTTTGCGATTGTTAGATATCAGACTGTACGAACATGATCCTCATGTCACAGTGTTGGATCTCAGTTGTCATAATGTCAAATTTTATGACAGTCAGAACGGATCAAAAATGGATGCACACAGGAGTTCAATCATCAACCTATTTGGTAGCCCGAGTAATGCTGTTAAATGGTAGCTAGCAGCAAAACAAAAACAATCTGGCATACTTGGAAGATGGCATACTTTTATAAGTTTTCTTTCTTGCTGTATCGTATACCGGATTTTTTTTTTTACATTTTTCCATGGTGGTTTGAACTTGTTTAGCTAATTGCGTCCTCACCGTTGGTGCTCCTATTGGTTCCTGATTTGATGGTTGCATAGGAGAAGTCACACTGAAGGAATGTTTTAGAGGAAAAATCTGATCACGTTGACCGTTAATCAGATGTTCGTAAACATGTCCCTCGAAAACAACAAATCCAACCATCCATCAAAGACAACATATTTTAGCATAGGAGTATAGGTAGCTTTTAGGATATTAAAATTTGTCCCAGGCGACCAAGTCGTAGCCAGAATTGCATAGTGTGAGCTCATCTCTACTCACTACACTCCCTACTACGGCTTTTATTATGATTTTTTTATCCCAATTTTCTACATCTGCTAGACGTTTTTCACTCATCTGACTTAGCTTTGGGTGCTGTGGATGGTCTTATATAAAAAAAACAAAGATTTGATTTATATTTTTTTAATTTTATTTTGTTTCTCTTTTGTTTCTAGAAGTCAATGCTTAAAGGAAAAATTTGCATTAAAACAAGAACATCTGTAAATCTTATATTTGGTTTATTGTAATCATATAATGTAGATCGATTTTTCAGTTTTATTCTGATTTGTTCTATTATTCTCCTGGAAATTAATGCTTAATATCAAAATTACCAGAGGTAAAAGAAATTAAAGCTTAAAAATATTTAAAATATATCTGGGTTCAATTATTTTATATTTTATATGTACTAATATATCAGAAAATAATCAAATCGTTCGACCAGATTTACAATAGTTTCTCCAGTGTAGTTAAATATGATGCATTAATTCCATTTTTTAGACTAAGTTAGCCTGACTTTGACCTTGATAGTAAAACATAATAAATAATCGGTATGATCATGGGTCTTGTTTTTCAGCGACATAATTTAATCAGAGTAGGAGTAAAGCCGCAATAAAAAGAGTCGATTTTTCTTTATTTATCCTTTCCAGATTGCTCAGTGTTGTTTGTTTCAACTTCTCTCCAGCTGTATAGTGGACTGACTCTCATACATTGCCACTCAGGGGAGGATGCGTTTTCCTCTGTCATGTCATCCCAGGGAGTTGTCCTTGCAGCTGTCACCTCTGGTTTACTTTGTGACGAAGTCTATTGTTAAAAGTGTTATCCGAATCGAACCTTTTAGAACTGGCCAAGTTGCACTTACTCTTCCAAAGTGTCAAAAGTTGTCTGGAACGTCAGATGTTGGGATTTTTTCCACTTGGCTTTGAGGTCACCCGGCTTTTGAGCGCTGAGGTCACTCGGGATTGGCGAGTATGTTTTTGAAAGCACTTACATTCACACCAACATCAGAGAGAGAGAGTGACTTCATTCTGTACACTTTTTTTGCCTTTCCGTTACAGTCTGAGCGTGCCTGATCTCCTGATCTGCTCCGGCTGCCAGGACGCCCTGGAACACTGCAGCTTCTCACACTCATAAAGATTATGTTTACCAAAACACTTAGGAAAGTCTACAGTTCATTAATTATAAGCGCACAGTGGCCAGCCACATCAGTGTTCCCATCCGAAACGCATGTGTATTAATGGAAAAGGAAAAAATAAATAGGCACATCAATGCATTTGCTTTTTATCCCTTTTTAGGGTCAAGTTATACAGCTTTGCCAAAGCTTTTTTTTTGTGCAGTGGGCAAAGCAAAGCGGGAGAGGCCTCGTCAATGATTTATAGCCGTGCCCTTGTCCAGTCACACCCATCTTGTTGGTAGAACAGATAAATACATGGCGCTTTTCCTAATACAGTTTTTTTTCCAAAAAGAAAAAGAGACTAACTGCTTTCGGGAAGAAAAGACTGGCTGTTCAACATTATTAGAATTGGAAATGCTATTTATCAGCTTTTTAGATATAAGGTTTCCGAGAAATCCTTGACATGAAAACCAAGAAATCTAAAACAAGGAAAAATCTTTTTTATTTTCTTCCAGTGCAAGAACTTCCCATGCACTGTTCCATTTATTCACCTGTAAATCATCTGTCAAAACACATAAGCCTTAATGTTAACATGAATTATTACTGCGCAGCTAGAAACAACTCAATTTAGATTCATTTCATGACCTTGGAGTATCCGTGACATATCGACGGCTATTTTCTTTTTCTTTTAACAATGTACATACTTAGGGGTTGATTTAAAGCACAATTATTTTCAAAATACATTTGTGCTCCCTCATGTGAGATTAGTTCCCTATGTTAAGATTTGTACATTTTATGGGGCAATTTAGGTGAAATGCATTGCCCTGCAGCATGTTCTACCCTAACTTTACCTGCAAATAAAAGCTAATAAACCTCCAAAACTCAGCTCAGGTCTGGCAGTCAATTTAGCGAACGAGTACGTAAACTTACCACAGAGCAGACTACAGGGAATGTGTTTATCATATCCATAACACCACACATGCTCCTGACAACACAGATATGACAAGAGCGGCTCCTAGATACCCGTAGCTCTGCTGACGCAGAGTTTCCTCTATCGGGATGTGTGATCCTTTGAGAGGTAGTGACTGTCAGCACTATCATCAGCATCGTGACCAGTGTTCCAGCACTTTTCTCTATTCAGCAGGAAGGCAGCTCAGTTCCACTTGGCTGAACTTCACAGGGCGCAAGTGGGTCGATCGCATCGCTGAATGACACACCTACTCCTACACTTACACCAACACTCACTATCACTATCCCTATAGGTTGTGTCTTGTATTGTGGTCAGATCCTGGGCACAGATAGGTGGCTTGTTGAAAAGACTACGGCTTTCCATGACACCTCCAACAAAAAAGTTGTTTCCTCAAGTCTTGATTGTTGCTAAGCGATGGACAGGGTAAACATCCTCTGTGGCACAGCTGACAGAAGGCAAGCGGTGCCTGTGAAGAAGCACCGAGGAGTGATTGGTGATAAGTGCTATGGAGACCCCCTGACTACTGATTAAAAGACTTACTCTCTGATGCCATCGCCTGACTTCCCTTGACTTCCCAGATCATGTGCATCCTGTTTCTTTTGCGATCTGTGTTATTTTTATTCCCTGCATTTCAATATGAGCCGTCACTATTGATAAAGGTGTAATGTTTTTTTTTTGTTTTTTTTTTATTCAATAAAATGTGTTTACATTGTGTGTTTTGTTAAGAAAAAGTATTTTCTTTCGAGGGCTAACCTCGCCGAAACGTCTCCCTGTGAATAATCACTTGGAACATTTTTAGACTTGAGTTAAGCACGCAGAAAGGAAATCGTGCACGTCGGTATTCGGACCTCAGATGCAATTTTAGTCTTAAGCATTATTAAGAAAATCGGGCAATTTTAGGAGCAGCCACTTTTTGAATTGTGTAATTTGGATAGCAAGCATAGAAACTTTTACTTAAGCATGTGTACCGTGAAGCTGAAAATCTAAATAGAGATGAGGTTTCAAATCTCTCAGTTCTTCTTGGGATTAACATTTAAATGTATTTTTTTTTTTCATACAATGTTCAGCTGCGCTCCCTCAGATTCACAAGCACCGTCCCCTGGGACTCAAGGTAGGCCTGCCTCCAGGCTTTTCTCTAATCTGGCACCAAGATGGTGGAATGAAATTCCTATTAATGTCAGGACAGCAGAGTCACTGACTGTCTTCAAGACAGGATTGAAGACCCACCTTCTTTCTCACTTGATATTTGCAATAAAAAACAAAAAAAAGTATCTATGCTGCTCTTTTCAACAGTTTTTGTGGGTTGTTACACTTGTGATCTAATGTACCAGGATTGAGCTGGTCAATGATGTGACTCTTTTGTATGTCACTCTGGACAACAGCGTCTGCTAAATGCTGCACATAAAAATTTGTAGAGGCATCAACATCGACCTGAATTTGTAATTCATATTTAAACTATCAATTTTTTTAGTATTTGTGTTTGTTTGCGAAGATCTTTATTCATTCATTTATTCATCTTCTATACCTGCTTATTCCCTAATTCGGGGTCACAGGGATCTGCTGGAGTCTATTCCAGCTAACTCTGAAAGGGCAAAAGGCAGGTGGGGTACACCCTGGACAGGTCACCAGTCTATCACAGAGTCAGAATTCAAATCCACTAGAAAATGCTGTATTTTTGTGTGGTTACACAGTGTGCTCAAATGGTTAAGGTGCTGAGCTGTTAATCTGAAGACCAGAAACACCTGGGTTCAAGCCCCACCTCTGGCAAGTCAACCACCGTTGGGTCCCTGAGCAAGACCCCCAACCCCCCCTGCCCCAGGGGCGCTGCATCACAGCGAACCCTGCACCCTGACCCCCAACTTACCAAGATGGGATATGCAAAAAATGCATTTCATTGGTTCTGTACACGTACCTTCCACAATGAATTGAATATTATTATTATTATATAAAATTAACAGCTGGTTCTAACACCAGAGCCACATTCTGGTCTCTGATAAACTAGTTTATAGCTGGGGCAACTGTCCATTTAATTGTCTAAACATGTCTTGTGGGAAACTAAATGTTTCCAGTCTGGTGAGAAGCTGTACAAGCATCTTGCAGAAACCCAGACTGCTGTTTAAAGCACCTAATAAATAATTCACATGCTAATGCCTTTTATTTAAGCTAATTTTGTGCTAGTTATAGAGCACAAGAACATTTTTTAAAACACCACAAATAAGCAACCAAGAAAAACTGCTATGCTATGTGTGTGTGCTATGCTATGTGTGCTTAACTGACGGTTAAATTATAGTGAAATTTTAATAATAAATTGTGTATTTATTCTGGTAAATTCTTTCATTTTCTGTACAACTTATCCTGCAAAGGGTCATTGGAAACCTGGAGACCATTCCACCAGACTCAAAGCACAAGATGGCAGACACCCGGCACATTGAAAATGGTTTCTGCGTCAGTCACTCCTAGAGCTGGTAAAATGTTACGAGCAGTGGTGGGCTTAAAACCCGATCTTACAACCAAGATCAACAACCCAGAGCATTAAATGTTTGAGCCACCCCCAGTTTCCAGCATTAAACCTGGGTCCCCAGGAATAAACTGTGGACCCTGCAGGAGGTATGAGTCTAAAATGTTAGATAAAAAAAGGGCCCTTGTTGCAGCCTGGACAAATGTAGCATAAATCGCTAAGATATACATATGTTTTTTTTTGATAGTGCGTCCTTTTTTTATGTTTATAGAAAAGTGAACAAAAATAATAAATATCAAAAACACAGTTGCGTTAGGTTAATATATATATATATATATATATATATATATATATATATATATATATATATATATATATATATATATATATATATATATAGCTAGCTGTTGGTGTCCACCTAAGTTGCTGCCACACGCACCACTGTCGCTGCCTCATTGAGGTTCAACGCTTATTGACAGGTAAAAAATCTGACCTCTCTGATTACAGACGCTGTCTGATTACAGGACGCTTACAGATATGCTAATGCACATATCTGATATATATTCAATTCATATCCAATTTATTTTTATGTACCAATAAGGCCTAAAACTGATCCAAAAATATCGGAATCCACATGCTTTTTTCCTGTTTATACAATCGTCTGTCATATCTGATCTGTGCCACATTAAAGAAAAAAAAAATCAGTAATTGGTTCACTTGATGCATACCTGCAGGGCTTGCATTGCATTTGCATATTTCAATTGAAAACATTTCACACACATAATTAAGTATTCAATAATTTATATTCCCCCTCCAGAGTTCACTTCCACATCATTTAACCTCTTTAAAAATACAATATATAAAAGTCAACTGGAAATTTTCAGTCTATTTTAGTTCACTTTACAAATTCACTTCCACAAATTCAGTGGTTTAATCTAAACCAAAGCTAAATATTCACAATTGCACATCCGGGAACTGCAGAAAAGGCAATAGAATACTGATGCGTAATCTCCATCTGCTGTTTAATAAGAAACAACCGATATCCTTAATACGCTATTACTTACTGCTTAGTTGACTTTGCTGTTGTTGATGTTAACAGTATTAAGTTACTTGTTAACTCTGTGCCAACAGTCTGGAAAAGTCAGTCACATGGATGTGCTGGTATGATGCCCTCAAACTCTTGGCCATAACCTTAATAATACGATTTCCCTTAATTATGATGATTTAGAAGATTTTTTTTAGCTGCAGATTAAAAGGGGTTTAAATTTGTGTCTTTCCTTATCTTTGTCTTTAAAGTCTGAAAGAAGATTAAAAAAATGATAGACGGTCTAAGTCAGGGGTGTCAAACTCAGTTCCTGGAGGACCAGTGTCCTGCAGAGTTTAGCGTCAATCCTAATTAATTGCACATGATCCAGCTTATCATGTCTTTTAGGCTGGTTAAAAAAACCCCCCATGTTTTGTGGTTTGGAATAATATTAAAACTAAACTTTGACCCTCTGGGGACTGAGTTTGACACCCCTGGTGTAAGGCAATGTTTTCTATCAGGATGTTTCTATGTATTTTATATAACCCACAACTTTAAACATTATTCATGACACAATCATTTGAGGTTTTTTTTATTTGTTTTTATTTATTTTTTTTCCAAATGACTCCATCCTTTGTTTACCCGAATCCCCTATCATTCTTAACCCTGCTGTCTGACCTTTAAAGAAGAAAAAGAAATTCTAAATACATCTCTCCTCTCTCAGACCTTAGATACTTTCCAGACAGTTTCATCATTCTTACTGCGAAATCTCTTCACCTAATCCTCATTTAAACTTGCCAGCAACAATCACTCAGAATCAGGTAAATCACTATTACACCCACGGGTAATAAAAATAATGTGATACTAAACCCAAAAGCCCCGAAGCAGCACAGGACTCAAAAAATCCCCTATAATTTGCGGTCTCCTCAGCAATTATATGAATATCACTGTGTCTCATGGATATCGATCTTCTGCAGCAGAAACCGGAACGGGTTAAAGAGTTGAATGATTATTTCTACGGTCAAGGTGTCACTGCTAGATTAAAGTCTTTGTTGTTTAGTGAAGGAACCTAATTAAGGAATATGGGACACACTATAAGAAGCTGTGTCCAGTTCATTAGTCTACTTCTGATCATTTTTGTTATATGTGATGTATAACAAAGCAGCTCATTGATCAGATTCTTAAACAAATATATTTCATGCATTTACAATTAAAAATCAATAAAACACGATTCTGTTGTCATATTTTTATCTTTTTCTGTTCTGCGTACACTAACCATTTCATTCTGCAGACTGTAAACAGTTTATTTAAGCTGCATATTTGATTCCCTGCCAGACTTTTTTCTTCTGTTTTTGAACCCAACCAATAAAAAAAGTGCAATTATTTTTCCCCTCTGGTGGAATCAAGACTGTTAATCAGTCCCACCCTGCTGCAGTCAGGAACACACCCTGTGAGAGGAGACTATACTGGTACAAACTTCTAAAATATTTAAAAGCCATCCCCAGAAGAAGAAGAAAGGTTTCGGTGACCTACATAAAATCGGAATACAGCAAAAAACTGAATTTACAATTCAGCATATTAAACCGATCAGTCGTATGAAAGAATTGAACATTAATATATGTATTATGTTTGTATTTTTTATTTAGTTTCACTCTATTGAACTGTAGGGTTTCAGCTGCTTTACATTTATATTTACAATAATTTTTTTTATATATCTATCCATCCATCCATCCATCCATCCATCCATCCATCCATCCTTATCCATCCATCCATCCATCCATCCATCCATCCATCCATCCATCCATCCATCCATCCATCCCTCTTTGTCTGTCTATCTGTCTGTCTATCTATTTATCCATCCATCCATCCATCCATCTATCTATCTATCTATCTATCTATCTATCTATCTATCTATCTATCTATCTATCTATCTGTCCGTCCATCCATCCATCCATCTGTATATATTGTGTAGTTATATATTATTATTGTATTTATTATTGTATTATTGTGTCTTTATTATGTTTCCATACACATTGTATTCAAATGATTTTATTATACCATATGACATAATTATATTATAAATTATTGTATTAAAATGTGTCACTGATGTGTCAATAAATGTAATTAAGTGAGACCAAATCCGGAGTGGGTTGTCAATGTGCTGGTTGGGATTTTCAATATTTTTTGTTCCTGTAATGTACTGATTTTTTATAAGTAAAATATAAGGTGGGCTTCATGCCTCAGGAAACTTAGCAACTTTTACTTAAATCAATGTAAAACACAACCTGACACGAAAATTCTTTAGAGAGAAATTAACCAAAACTATTGAATACTTCCCTCAGGATAATCTGATGAGTGCTCATGAAATTGCATGGTTGCGTCCTGACTGATTTATAATGTACAAGTAAAAGTTAATAATGTGTGTACGTAAGCCGAGGCCACATTTTACATAGGAATGTTGGCATTAGGTGCAACCAAAATAACTTTGTCAACTTGAGCTTCTCAGTAAACCAAAAGCTATATTCCAGTCTATATTCCAGTGAAGGAGATTGATGACTTCGCTGGAGATGGGATGGGGAAAACGAAG
The DNA here is from genome assembly GCA_005784505.1 of Bagarius yarrelli. Taxonomy (NCBI): domain Eukaryota; kingdom Metazoa; phylum Chordata; class Actinopteri; order Siluriformes; family Sisoridae; genus Bagarius; species Bagarius yarrelli. Next base: position 3,529,988 of record VCAZ01000008.1, on the reverse strand, counting down.
GCTTTCGACATACTCCGAATTACTGGGCTGTTGGGATGAGGCCTGGGGAAACATACTGTGTACCAGACTCCATGGCCTGTAAAACTGCTGACCAGCTCGAAATTTTCTCATTTTTTATGTGGATTTCAAGAGGTGGCGTTTGGTACCAGGTTTGGTAATCTCAGCCAGGGCTATACTGGAGTAAAAAAACCCCACCAAAAACAACATGGAAGATAGGATTTGCACAAGACAAACCATGTAAGTCTCCCGAGGGCCAACGGAGCACAAAATCTTCTAGACTGGACGGTGTTTTTACATCTATGGAGTCCAAACCAAACACCAGACACAAAACTGGTGTCAAAGAAGCTGAACTTAGTGTCTTCGCTTTCCTTAATTAGCACCACAAGAGGGCAGTAGAAGCAGCTGAAGGCCTGCAGTATGAATCAGAACAAGAATGAATTTTATTGCCAGGTATGTTTTCCATATGATAAATTTGCGCTGGTGACAGAAGCTTCCACAACACAAACAAAATAACAGTGACAAAAAATTACAAAAAAAAACAATATACAAAAATATTTCAAGGAAATACACAATATACAAGACCTAATTGCTTGTACAGTTATGCTATATATAAATTTTAAGGTAAAAATATGCTACTTAAATCTGCAGCTTCTGTAGGAGCAGAAACTGCTTCATTATCTCCAGCTCTCTAGGGTAATCAGCATTTTGCTCTCTTCTTGCTATATTATGAGCTACGTCATAAACAAACATGCACATATGGATCCCCTCACAATCTCATGGTCACAGGAGGCAAACAAAGCAAAGCCTCTACCGGTGTCTCAGCCATTTGATCAGTTGCAAGTCATGAATTTGGATCTTAATCAAATCTCAGTTGATAAACAGTCACACCGTCTCTGTAGTTTTAGCAAAAGAAATCTTCACCACTTTACTAAAAAAAACCCTGATTTGGAGGTTTTATGAATTTGTTCGACTCCTCTTTCCTCCCAGATGTGCTTCTGCTTATAATTTTCACCTTTTCTGAAGCACACTGGATGACTTATGTGCATCCAAGTCACATTAGTCAACTTAAAGTAATACAATAAGGATTTTTAGTAACAAAAAAGTGATAGTTGATGTTGGAAAGCGCTTCTGAAATTAGACGCTGGATGTGACAGAGGACGAATCAGTCATGATCAGGAGATCACATTGTAGGGCAAAATAAGTATCATGATTTAAAGATGTATGAGTGATCCAAAATCGACAAAATTATGTCAGCTAGTCTGTATGTGAAGCAAAAGCGTGTGCTGCAAGACTTTGCTGTATCATTATGTGGTCTGTGGTCTGGTTTATGCCCTCAGGGCAGCTACTTCAGGCCTATTCCTTTTTAAACAAAGCCTGATTTTCTCAGAGGCTGTGCCCCTTGACCTGTGCATTAATGCAGGCCTGCGCTAGAAAAGGCTGCCAGCAAGGGACGTAGTTTAAACAATGGCATTGTGTCTGGACAAAAGACCGCAGCATAAGCCAGCACTTTTTTATGTCTATGTTTTTAAATATGGCCAATTCAAGTGCTTACGTTTAGTTTTATAACATTTAATGGTTTCCTGGAAATCTAGAAAAAAAAACCCCCAAAACATAAAAAATCGTTTAAGTTTAAAGATGTATTACTACTTGTAGCATTTTAACTAAGTTAGCAACTGGTAGAACTAAAGTGCATGTGACATACTGTGATAAAATCAAATAGAACAGTACTGTCAACACTGCAACTCTCTCATCTCCTTTTTCTTTTCTCTCACTCTTTTCTCCCGTTCCTGTGTGAACGCTCGACCCTGATAAGCTCCAGATGTTGTCTGCTGCTGTGAAGATGCTGGAGTAAGATTCACTCTTCCTTCTCCTTCCAATAAATGCCTCCTCTCAGCAGACCGGGTCAAAGGGTCTCGGCTGATCATTCATTTGGAGAGGCTCCAAGCTGACAGGGAACGCAGACAGATCACCTGTATGACATGACACTTGGAAGAGGATGTAATAAACCAGACAAAGTCTGCAGTTAAAACACTCACGGATTCAGCAGCACCTCCAGTGAGCTCGTGCTCCATTTCTTCAACACTCACTTTAGCATTTAGTGTTTTTAGATTAAGAAAAAAAAAAGCCTAAGCGCGACAGCGAACCGATGTCCCTTTACAGCTGCGTTACAGGCTGCTGATGTTGTGGAATTATGCATTAAGATATGACAGATGTTCCCATGTGCCTACTAAAGCACCTCTGCATACTTACACTGCTCAGCCTCTTTATGGCTTTGAGGTTAATGTATTAACAGCTATAAGATCCATCACCATGTTCTGTTCTTTTGCCCGTAGTTATGGATGCCAGCATCTGGTTCAACCCATCACTTTAACAGGCTCATGTTTGAAGCTCTCAAACTAACGGAAAAGAGGCTAAACTCATCACTAACTCATATTAAAGATCATCTATAATGTCCTCTATGTCTCTTTCTGGCTCTAATATTTAATTTAATACATAATCTGCATTGAAAAATGATTATTTCTGCACTGTAAATCCTCAAACCCCAGCCGCACACCTTTATAGGCAAACAGCACATTTATATCTTTAGGTCTACTGCTGGGAGTTTGCTCTGGCTGCAGTTCCTTCCAAAATGTTTTTTTTTTTCATTTAAATTAAAATAATCACGAATGACATCATCAGGGCAAGAAAAAAAAAAACAACTTGTATAAACAGCCCCAAACTGCCAATTAGAAAAAAATGAGAAAGATTTTTTTTTAAGGAGCAGAGACACATTTCTAGTTTAGCACCAGAGCCTCAGTCAAAGAGTCAAGTGATTTAATAGAGATTATGTTTTAATGTCACTTAGCTCGGCATATTTTTCCTGTGGCTGAATATTAAATGGGGTGCATTGCAGGTAGTGCACTACCTAGAGGGAAAGCAGATCTTGATAAATGCTCTCTAGATTTGTGCCGCTTGACTATACAGAGCAAGACACGCCATCTGAATTTTACTGTAATATAAATTTTAACAGCTTGCACTCGATATTAAATATTTGTTCAACTGGTCTGTATTACGTTTTATTTTCGCTACATCCAGGGGCAAAAAAATATTCTGTAGATCTGCCTGCATACATCACACATCTATGGTCGTTGATAATAGCAGCACTAGGATTTTAATGACATGATCATCTAAGTGCAAATGCTGTAAAATCAACTTTGTTTTGCCATCAGATTGTCATGCATCAGTTTATTGTTCTGTTCTCTTGTATTCCTTTGTAAGCATTTACACCTCAGCTATGCTTCAACAGGTATCCAGAACATGGGGAAATGGAAGCACAGTGGTTAAGGTGTTGGGCTGCTAATTGGATGATCGGGGTTCAATTCCCACCACCACCACCATGGTACCACTGCTGGGCCTCTGAGTAAAGCTTCTAACATTCAGCTGCTCAGTTGTATATAATCGCTCTGGATAAGGGTGTCTGCCAAATACTGTAAATGTAATGATTGATTTTTAAAATAGTTTTTAATAATTCTACAATTGCAGTTATTTAAAAAAATATTTTATAATTTATTATTTTATTATTCATTCATTCATCTTCTATACCTGCTTATTCTCCAATTCGGGTTACGGGGAACTGCTGGAGTCTATCCCAGTCGTCTTTAAAAGAGTGAAAGGCAAGAGAGGGGAAGCTTTCTTCATATCTGTCCTTTCACTTACTCCCACATGCTCTACCTCTGACCTCGGTCCTTTTGACCACATGAAAGCAAAAACTTCCTGCTTGTGTAACTTTCTCGTTGTCAGTTACACACCTGTATTTTCAACCAGGATTTCTTAAGCTTTATATTGCTTTAAAGCATAACATCTGCTTGTTAATAGTCTTTAGGACTATCAGAGGTACTCTAAGGATTTAGTTTCATTTGTTTTTATTGGCATTCTCTTATGTTAAAGCATTTTAGGTTGATGAATTTATGTTGGCTAAATTTTTGTTTTGTTTTTTTTTAAATCTGGAAATGACTTTAATGAGTGTGTTTTGGGTTCACAATAATTACATGATGTTCTTTTGTGTAATGAGACAACAACAACAACAACAAGAACAACAACATATTTCCAGGAGCACATGAAGGTTAAATTCATGCTTGACTTTAGTGTTGTATAAAGCAGTTACTAAAAAAGAATAAATTAATAAATTCAGAGTTTAGTCATAAGTATTAATAGGTAGTTGGGTTCATTAATTGAAGCATTTTCTAAAACCTGTCCTAATGGCTCTATAATTAATAATAATAATAATACATTCTATTTATAAGCGCCTTTCATAACACTCAAGGACACTTTACAGAGATATACAAACAACACAGAAGGACAATATAACAGAAAATAAAAACGGATAAATAGGTTTTGAAAATCAATAATATGTATGTCAGGTGGAAGAGAGTTCCAAAGTATAGGAGCAGAGCAACTGAAGGCTCTGCTTCCCATGGTAGTGAAACGAGCAGAGGGCAGAGAAAGGTGAATAGAAAAAAAGGATCTAAAAGAACGGGAGGAAGTGGTGATGTGAATTAAATCAGACAGAAAAGGAGGTGCAAGATTATGGATAGCCTTAAATGTGTACAGAATGATTTTAAATTTGATTGTGTATTTTAATGGAAACCAATAAAGTTGCTGTAAAACAGGGGTGATGTGATGAAAAAAGGGGGTTTTGGTGATGATGCGGGCAGCTGAATTTTGGGCCAGTTGGAGCTTATGAAGAGATTTCTGTGGGAGACCAAAGAGGAGAGACTTACAATAGTCAATATAAGAGAAAAACAAGCTGTGAAGTGAACAAGAATAGAAGTGGAGTGGGGGTAGAGGGAGAGACAAAACTGCGATGTAAGAAATGATATGGCGATTCTGGCATTTTTGGCAAGTTTAAAATGATTGATTGATTGATTATATTTTTAAGACCTGTAGGCAGCATACAGACTTTAAACGCAACTAACAAACATACAAAGCACAATCATACAATACAATATCCTGATGTACAGCAAGGCAGCATACAAATATTATAGAATGACAATTTTTAACATCCAGCAACATTTACAGTTTACTGACTTGATAACAAGTGACAGTAGTTAGTTTAATACAACTGCACCTTTAAATGTCAGGCGGCCTCGTTGTCTTGGTCCACCTCTATCAGTTCAGATGTGTTTATTTCTGATCAGGAAAATAACTTTTGAACTAATTACACCAGCACATAATGGAGCTCAATGTAATACATAATAATTGTGTAATACAGTATGTTTAACGCAAACACACACACACACACACACACACACACACAATGGTGATACGCTTTAATAAAAAAATATATAACCTGACTTAAAATGGTTTAGGCTTTCTTGGCCCAGGACCACGCCCCATTTTATTACAAAATAAATGCAATAAATTTAATACCCAATATGAGTTAAGGCTGAAGTTACAGGAAATATGGTCGGGTTTTGACACTGGAGTGAAATGAAATGGAAAACCTGTAAGTCTCATTATAGCTGTTGAAATTCAGCGTTTTGTAGATTACTTTAAACGTCTTTATAGTGATTCATCAAGGCATGTTGTTCATGTGCCAGTTCAGCACAATTGCGATTGCTATTACATTGAGGTACCTCTGATTCTGGTTATATAGTAAGGGGAAACATCTATAAGACTTTCTCTGGTATTCTGATTTCAGCTGGCGGATTCATGGAGCTGAGCAAACCCCCAAATTCATTTCATCTGTCAATCAACACGTTTCTGTAACACAGTGGGTCGGGATCATTTTACTAAAAAAGAAATATGTGTTCTGTCAGATTTAAAAAATATATATTCTGCATAGTTTACATGAAAATATTACATTAATCGGCAAATCCTGTTTTTATTGTATATAAACTGATTAAAACCAGTTTTTCATGACTTTACTAAATAATTAAAAAGTAAGTGTGTTTGGTTTTTCCAGCGTTTAAGTAAACCGAATACATTAAAAAATCTTATAAGGATATAGCCACTAATGAGAACTTTAACTATGGTATTAAACCCAGACAATTAAAGCATGCATAGTAGAACAGTGCAGTAAAATTTTGTCTGTTGCATAACACCAGTGTTGTGGGTTTTATTCTCAGCTCAGATATGACCACAAAGGAGAGTGGTAGCTCAGTGGTTAGAGTGTTGGACTGCTGATCATGTGGTAAATTCCCAGTGCCACCAGGCTGCTGATGGGCCTCTGAGCAAGACCCTTAAAAACCAACTGCTTAGTTTGATTTAAAAATAAGATAAATGTGTGTTGCTTCTGCCGAATGTCATAAATGTAAAGATACATTTTTATTTAGGTCTATAAAAAAATACACACATACTTTAATCGTGTTGGTTCTATAAAAACAAATAGTGTTAAAGGTGAGGTGAAGGTGAGCTTGGACAAAAAAAATTGGTCCTTTGACCTTTACAGAATATATAAATATCTTAGATCACTTAATGATTGCTATCTTAATGCTATCCTAAAGAAGAGACTTTTAACCAGCAAAACAAAGAATGTTTCCGAAGAGATTTTTAAAGACAATAAGCCCCAGAGGCAGTTTCCCAGTGATTACCTTGTCTTTAGATGGTCATTCGGACAAGACCACGGAAACTTTGCTGCAGCATGGAACAACCCGCTGGTTTATCTGGGAAAGGAAAACTGACCCTCCGACTGCGCCTGGTTCGTCCAAGGTTTTTTCTCGATATTGTCACTGATGAAGTTTTGGTTCTTTGTCTCTGACTTGCTTAGTTGGGGACTCTTATTTTACAGATATGCGTTAAACTGAACTGATTGTTTTAGTGAGTGTTCACTGTATTGTCTTGATTGATTTGATTTTGTAAAGCTGCTTTGACACAATCTCTATTGTATAAAAAGCGCAATATAAAAAAGTGATTAAAATGACTTGACTAGTCACTTTAATCACGTGGAACTGATTTATGCATTAAAACTGGCAATCTTTGTTTTTGTGCCACATTTTTTCTCCTCAACGACCAAAGTTCAACAGCCTACTCTGAAATATTATAGCTAAAATCATTTTTTACTGAGTTCCGTTTTAAACACTGGGTGTGTAGTACTGAGAGAAACACATGTCTGTTTCAGATTCGAAATTTGCACGGCAGGATCAAAAATCATTTTAGCACAAAACCAACCTTAAATTTCCAGTTCTTTTTCCCCAGAGCTGAATGAGCTGTGGCATCTAATGCCCTTTAACAGCAAATGGAAGCTGCATATGCTTGCTTTTCAAGTTACTTCCCTCCTAACTCAAACCAGGCCATGTTTCTTGCCAAAAAGCATTTTAAGGCTGGTTACGGCCCTCTGAACAGACCAAAAGTGCTGGACCTCATGGAGACTACAGGAAGAGAGTTCTGAAATAGTCCTCAGGAGCATCTTAAAACATTTTATTGTCATATTAGGCTATGTATGTTTTTCACCATCGAATGTGTTTTGGCATTCGATGCCCCGTATAACACCAGCAGGCAGTTAAATGACTAGGAAAATGTTGTAGGAACAGCAAAGTGCTAGAGGAAAGTGGGATCGGCGAATAATTGCAAACTCAGACACGGTTGCATGTTGTACTAAAATCCATTTCTCATGTGTGTAACTAAACAGTCTGTGTGTCTTTGTGTAATTAATCAGGCGTCATGATGCACGAGTGTCACTGTGACTTTCTCATGAGGCGACCATTAGAGCTCTTTAAAGTCGACCCCATACTGAGAGACTTCTGGGAAAGCTCAGCAGGTGTGGTGCTGATTATGATCTGACACCCGTTTGCTTTAACAAGAATCATACCAGCTATGTCATATGGATAACATGTCCTCCTGTCCTTTAAACACTCTTAGCTTTTCTATTCTAACGTAGGCTACGGGTAATAAAGTAATCTGTATTTACATTTAAAATGTTTAAGCTCAAATGGATCAGGGTTCAAGCCCCAGCATTTCCAGGATCCTACTGTTACGTCCTTGAGCTTGGTCCCTAACCCTTCCTGCTGTATTATGGCTGACCCTGCATTCTGACCAAAACCTCCTGAGCTGGGATATGCGAAATGCAGTAATACACAGTAAATGTGACAAATAAAGGCTTTTATTTATTTAAAAAACGATTTGTAGACCAGCACCGCTTTATCGCACTGCCTAAACTACTGGAAATGTCATATTTATTCCCCTTCCAAATGCAACTAGGAGAACATTAAGCAGTGTTTGATGTTGATCAAAAAGAGATCAAAGCTGCGTTTCTTTCTCATACTGCATTTAACCTCTTTTTCCATGCAGTCAGTCTCTCAGTGTTGTCTAACATCAGATAAGGTAGTTACACTATACTGAATATGGCAGGCTTTCATCTTAGCCTTAGCTTTACAGTCCTAATAGAAATCTGGAATAAAGTGTAGCCCCAGAGGAAATTTTCGTAGCTTAAAAGGTGTTCTTTGATACCTCAGGAGATTTAAATATGTCAGAGATTCGCACTTGAGTTTATTATGAAGTTTGTCGCTACTGAAAAAAATAAGATAAAGAAGAGGTGAATTTTTTTTAAAAGAGAGTCCAGACTTAACGCTACGCTACCTGTAAACTAAAAGCTATTTATTGCGATTTATATGGTATATATTGTTAAAATTGCTTAATAACAATAATAATAATGGATAAAACTAAATTATAATCTGTTGTTTAAAAGTTATTTTTAGAAAGTTGATAACAATGCGTTATCTACATTGTAGTATAAACAGACCAGATTAAAACATTCCTGCATAACACAACAATTTTTTTTATGTGGATCTGAGTATTAAGCTGTTAAAAATACTTTTCTACTTGTATGTCTTTATCACTATAACAATGGTTAATATTTTCAAAAAGGTCTATATCATTACAAATATACAATACTACTAAAACACAAGAGGCAACATACACAATGGAGCCAAATGTAGTTGACAGGTGGGCGTGATTTTGCCAAGTAGGATGTGATCCTGGATTAACATCCTTTGTTGACCCTGAATCAACATTTAAATCAACCAACCAAAACCATCTGATGTTATTAGTGTGTGCCGGCCAAACCCACCCTTTAAGTAAACTGAGTAAATGCTGAAAAATATCTTATTGACTGATTAAAAATTCATTGATTCTGGAAGAATTTACTGACATTGACGATTTCTGGATTGTATATTTATACAGAAACCTCTATAGTAACCTTCTTAAGGCAGCCTTTCTACCAGATTGTAGAGCATGCCTCTGGGGATTTGTATTTTTTCAGCATTAGTTTAAATTGACTTTAATGCTTTATTTGGATGGGACTGGTTTTCCTAACCGGCGGCTGAGTTACAATTCTTATCAGTCAATGTCTGTGATTTCACGTAATCAGACAGTACTAATATCCCTGTGTTTATTATTTAGGTAGGATCTGATTATCTGTGATTAACATGTGGGTGTTGCAGAAGATCAAAAAATAGTACATTAGGTTTTATAGAACTGGGTTTTTATGATAAACGCACTGAAAAAGAATAATAAAAACTTTATGTGCAGAAATGAATATAATCTTATCTGACACAAATAATACAGTAGCCAGTCTTAAAAAGTTTACATGATTTGGCTCTTTTTGTTAACTTCCTCCATTATTGATGTGCGGAAATAGCGAGAGATTGTACGGTAGGTCACGTTGAATAAAACACGCCAAAAAAAGAATTTTGGGAAAACAGTTTCAGCAGTCACATATAAAGACATTCGCATTCGGACAGAAGAACAATAAATAATTTGCTCTGAAATTTTTTTTGCAAATGTTGTGTGAGAAAAACAGAGACATGGCAGATTCAGATGGGATTAAAATCTGTAAAACAGAACCGTCTCCCTGTAAAACTAATCCTATTCGAGTAAAAATCCTTTTTATCAAACATTTTAGTACTGAGCTTTATATTTATTACAGTCAACAAAAAAACATGTAACGTATGTACAATAACTTTTCGAGTGTGTGTTATCATTGAATTAGCAATAAGGGTGTGTTTTACTGTAAAGCAGACATTAAAGTTTTTATTTATACATGATCTCATTGCTGAAATAGTATTTTTTAACGACTTTTTTCTAATGAGCCCGACATATATTGTCAAGCAATTTAAGGCATGAGGTGAAATGAACAAAAAAGTTGTTTCACATTAAGGATTTTTACAACTGAGTGCAGCCAATGCAAGACTTGCTTACAAATATCAACCTGCCAGATGTTAATCGTTTCTTCCATCTCCCCACACCACCTTGGTTATAAAAATACAGGAGAATGATAAAAGAGTTTCTTAAAAAATGCTTTCCTAACGCAAACCAGATGATGAAAGAAACTGATGGATTTGAAAGCTGTTTGCCCATGATAATACCCATCACTGAGTAATTTAAAAATCACCTTCACTAATCTAACCTGTTACCAGCTCTCGGTTGCCAACACCAGGATGTTATAGGGCTATTTGTGCCTTAAGGCATGCATCCAACAGCCACCCAGTTTTTTAAACTTTTGCTTGGTCTTTGCTAGGTAAGCTAGCATCCCCCGCTCCAAAGCCTGACATACACATCTGAAAGCAATTCCTGGTCTGTGTGTGGGGGCTGCCAGATTCCAGCAGGACCCCCTCACCAGGAAAGTGGAGGGAGGTAAGCTTTGGGAAGAAGTGGGAATGGCAATTAAACAATCCCTGGCCTTTTGATGGTATTCCCGGAGGAGTTCGTCAAAGCAGGATTAATCATGAGTCAAATCCTGGAGATCCTGCATCTCTCTTTCTTGTTGCATTTTTTCTCTTGTTTTACTAGCATGTCTCACTTCCTTTTTGAGTTATCCCAGGAAAAGGAATTTGTGATTGACCGGAAAAGTTGTATAAAGCTTAAAAACCGTTTAATGTCTTCATGCGATTAAAAATAGAAGCTGATCAACAAGTCATCCGGGAATTTTCGTTCATATAAATGTAATTGAACATCAGAAAAGCCGGCATGGAACCTATCGGAAAGAACCTCAAGAAACTCCAGTGTTTTTCATGCATGTTATTGTGCTACAACTAGCAATTTAATCTACATTAAATCCTGACGAAAATATAATTATAAAGACTTATGTTCCAAATCACTACTTTCCTCTTTGTAAAGTTACAATAAATACATTTTTATCTGCTTAATAGACTGACGAGATATAATTTTACCTCAAAAATCGTCTATTTCTGCACTTTTAGTGAAATTTAATAAGCCCAAACATAGTATTATTTTACTGTTATCCTTCTGTGTGTGCAGCAGACAAGCATATAGCAGCAAACACATGTGCATGTTTTATTGATGGCTTATTGGAGCTATGATTCACCGCTGATGGTTTATGGATCTGGCAAAAAAGGAAAAAGGAACTATGTTGAAGACGAATGCTTTATGTCATTTGCTTTTACAGGCTTATTCACAGACAACGAAATTCACTCTGACCTTGAAACAAAGGGGCTTAAAACTGAGAGAGAGAGAGAGAAATGGAAAACATAGAACATACTGTAATCACACACAAATGTCATTCGTGTTTTAGAGTTTTATCCACAGCAGCTCTCTCTCTCCGTCCTGTGGGGCTTTGCTGTGAGACATTGAGCTGTCTCTGCCTGGAACCTGGAGCAGGTGGTGAGAGGCGGTAGATTTATTCTGGGGCTGTGTGCATTTTTTCTGTCTGTGTGGCTCAGTTTAATTGGATAAAAGCAGATTAAACGGGACCGGAATTAAGATCCTCCAAAGGGAAGCCTTAAGTTATAAAGGCAACACACTGAGGCGGCAGCATGACAAATGGCATGCTGAGAAATAAGAATGTTTTTTCCCTCTCCGACTAATCGACCGCTTTTAAATCAAGGGCTGTGAAGCAAGTTTCAATATGGCTCCTTTCACATGCCTATTGAAATCAAATTGAAGCAGAAAAGATAAACAGAAATAAGTTACCTAAGGGCCAGTTAACTCAAATTAAATCACACGATTAGAAAAACAATATGTTTATATCCAAAGGATAAAGGTGTTAAAAAACATGCTTGAGAGAATGCCTGCATGCTTAGTATGTCGACCACAATCTCACAATCGCCTCCTGTTGCCACCTCCTGTAGCTGCTGTGACTGGAGGCACATGTTAACCGTGACAACTGCAATGTGTCAGGATATAAACACATAGAAATAAACAAAGAAATCTAGGTCAAGAGGAAGGCGCAGATCAGGTGATTCTCAAACAATACGGTATGAGATTTTACTTTTAACAATAGACACTGTCCCAAAGTAGATTTACAGTTAAACAGAATATAAAGAAAATAAAAATAATATAGAAAATTACATTATTTAATTGATATTTGCCCTTAATGTGGGCAAAGCTGGCAAGGAAAAAACTTCTTGAGATAATATTAGGAAGAAACCTTGAGAGAATCCAGACTTAAGGGGGACATCTGGGTGACAGCGAATTGTGTGGTTAATTATAATGTCCTGTCTACATACATATACATTTGTGAAATGTGTTTGAGAATTGTGTCTCGAAGTTTTGAGCAAATGATGGTCAATAAAGTTCTAAATAGGCCAAAGGTTTAACTCCAATTTTCCCCTTCTGAAGCCATCAAATGTCCAATAATGAAAGAATTACTGCCCACTTTAAGCGGGAGAACACCATCAGCAGGGATCAGGAAGGTCCTAAGAAGTGACCAGGGAGACTGGGAGCTCAGGAGGAAAATTTATAGCTCAGCAGAGAGAGACTGATATAGAGAAAGAAAGAGGGAGAGAGAAAGAAAGAAAGAAAGAAAGAGGGAGCTAGTTAAGAACAGCTAGTTAAAATAGATACAGAGGATTATATCTCGTCAGTCTATTAAGCAGATACAAATGTATTTATTGTAACTTTACAAAGAGGAAAGTAGTGATTTGGAACATAAGTCTTTATAATTATATTTTCGTCAGGATTTAATGTAGATTAAATTGCTAGTTGTAGCACAATAACATGCATGAAAAACACTGGAGTTTCTTGAGGTTCTTTCCGATAGGTTCCATGGCGTCTTAAACCAGGCTATTAGACAACAAAGTATGAGGCTTGAATATAAAAAAAATTAGCAAGCTGATCACAAATGTTGGGATAAAGCTGTGAATCAGAACGTTCTTTAAAGTCTCAGTCCCTGAATATCTTAAAAAAAAGGAATTATTAAAAAGTTCAGGTCAACCTGAAAGATTTAGAGTCTAAAAAAGTGCAAACTCTTAATAAAATACAACTATTTATGCAGCATCAGTTTCTTCACTCAAGTTTATGTGCACAATATTATTTATTTGACCCAAAGCATACAATAATAACCACAGGAAAGTGGAAAATATAATTCTAGCACACTTATAACATCATTATTACCCATCTCACATATGTTAACCACAAGCTGTCACAATACAAACTGCTTCAGTAAAAATAACAAGTACGGAACAGCAAATAGACTCTAGTGATGTTTATTATTCTTCGATACTAAGTGTGAAAAATGTCTTCTTATGACTCTATAATAAAAAGATATAATTATGCCTTTAATGTTAAAGTGTAGTTTAGGTAATATTAGAATTGTTGGGTAAAGTACAGATATTTAAAAGCCACTTGATTGATAAAGTTACCGTACACAATTTTAACACAATTGAAACACAATTTATTGTTTTAAAGCTTGTTTTTCCTAAAACTTGTGACTCCAAACCTGTTGTCCTATTTTATAGAATGAATTGGTGTTGGATGCTTGACAGTGTTGGGGTGAACTTGAGTAGGATGTGATCCTGGATTACCGTCTTTTGTAACATATTTTAAAAAAAATCTGGCTTGTGATTGTTAAATTTTAATAGGTTGTGATTGAATCAAATAAACAGAAGCCTCATTTTATAGTAAGAATGTTGCTCTAATGCACTTCTACAGGTTCCCCATTTAGGAGATTTTAACATTGAATTGTTTATAAGGGATTGTTTATGATTCACTGTCTAAATTTATTAATGTTTATTTTGGATCATTATAATCATTACAGTGTAAATGCACTAATATTGTCCTAAATTATCATCAATTATTTTAATATACTTTGTCTAATTTCATGTTGTGATTCAATGTTAATCCAGAAATTGTCATTGTCAGTTTCAGAATCAACGAATTTCCAGTCTCAGCCAATAAGATTCAAATAGTGTAAAAATGGGTTTTTGATGACATCAGATGGTTAGGATTGGTTAATTATAAATATTGATTTAGGATTAACAAAGGATGTTAATCCAGAATTACATCCTACTTGGCAAAATCACATCCACCATAGTCATTGTTGTGTTAGCCTTATTAATTGTTAATGTGATAAAAATAGTATATAATTATAATTTAAAGTGCTAAAAGTATGTGTGTATAGATATATATATATATATATCTATATATATCTATATATAGATATATATATATATATAGATCTATATATCTATATATAGATATATATATATATCTATATATATCTATATATATATATATATATATATATATATATATATATGTGTGTGTATATATATATATATATATATATATATATATATATACATGCATGTTTAATTAAAAGCTTTATCAAATATGTAATCTCATCCATATAAAATATCTACAAATCTACACCAGCAGCCAAACTAACACAGGTGCTACACATGCACTGCATACGGCTTGCATATGTTTAGAATCAATCAGGTCAGCCCTAGAACATTTCGCCCCTGACAGGACGCATTACAGTCGGCTGAAACACTCATATTTTTCAAATCATGTGCTGCAGGAATTCAGTGGAATTCTGACATGCGAGTGTGTGTGCTGCATACAAATCACGCTCTGGTTGTTCTTGTGTTTTTTTGTTTGTGTGTGTGTGTGTGTGGTAAGTGAGCTTTGCGTTAGCACTCTTGTGTGAGTGGCAGTGGACTGTTGTTTGGCGTCTGGCAGGCCTACATTCTTTCCTATCTGATAGAGGCTCTTATCAGCCTGAGACGGAGGTGCTGAACATGAGATGCGTGTTAGGCTTTACAGTAACATCAACACATTCCTGGGCACATACTTCACAGCCAGTGAAAACACTGCCGGCCTGATAACAGAAGGGCAATCAAAACAGCGATAAATTGCACCGGATATAAAGCCCGGCTAAGCGAGACGCCAGTGCTTTAAATAAATACTTTCTCTAAGCGCTTGAAATGTCTATAATATCCTTGGTTTGACCATTTTAGCCCCACTGGAACTCCACTTATTTAAGTCATTCGAAATAATACGTCTACATTGTGAACTTTACATACATTAAATAATCTCATATTTACATAAACATTAAAAGTGCCCATTGTTACGGTTGTAAACATGCTGGTGTACATCTCTAATGTGAGACTTTTTTGGAGACCGACTGTTAAAAAAGTGACACCAGAACATCCAGTAGAAGTCAACTTTCCTATAAAACCACCCTATGCATGTGCATCAGATTTTCAGCCAGTGGTTTGTGGGCATTACATCTAAAGCTGAGCGTAGGCACACAATAACCTTCACAATGATTTTAAATCCGGGTATTTCTGGCTATAACACTAATTAAATATAAACCCTTCTGGGAGACGTTGTAAATAAAACTGTGCATACATCCTTAGGACGTCCTGTCATACAAACCTCATGGTGTGTTTCTCTTTAGTAGTGAGTAGTGAGAAACAATCGAATTAACCAATAGCTAAGTTCTATTTTCCTGTAAATCTGGCATCCCTAGCGTCTGGAAATCGATGAGGTATGGATTTTTAGGTTTGCAACATTTAATCAATCAGCATAAACACTGAAATATGTGTTTTCCCTCCAGTGGTGTGTCACCATGTGCTCATTGCGGTCAGCTCTGAACCTAAGGCAACAATCAGGGGTTACAGAACAACAAATTAGCCTTGGCTCCGAACGAAGCATCAGAGAGTATTTTCCTGGAGTCACGGATGTAGAAATTTAGTCATGCAGCTGTGTAAATTGATGAAATTATTTCTCTTCTGTAGCTCTTGATGTAATAATCAACATTCATGGACACAAAAAAAAATACAGGCTATACTAAAGACTATACTCGATTTTTCTAGCAATTTCTTTTATGCTTGCCACAACCCCCGGAATGTTCATTCCGTTTGACCTTCATTTTTAATAAAAGCTGTGGTAAATGTATTACATAAACACCTACCAGCTTAAAATTCTTTACTTAATTTGAAATGAGTTTTACGTTAAAGACTTAAATTTACTTATTCTTAGCCAAACCTGACCAACATATTAATTCTATCTAAAACTCCCCCATGTTAGCTAGCATTTGGTTGACAATAAATCCCAGCCATGCAGAAACACTCTAGTAATGTTTATTAGGCCTTGCTGATGCATCTGTTTAAAATGGTCTAGATTTATTAAAAGTTTTAATCTAAGAAAGCAGTAGTGACGCTACTAGTTTAAATACATTTCTCAGTGTGTGGTGGTGGTATTTGTTCCATTAAATTGTAATAATTTTTTCCAACAGTTTATTCTCTTCATTTCATAGCATTTCTCTTGCTGCACTGCTTCCAGTACGTAGATGTGGATGTAAGATTTTTTGTCCAATCAGATTTCAGTTTCTATGTGCTGCCATGTTAATCTAATCTGCCAAAGCCTTTAAAATCAGTAGTGCTGCCCATGGAACTTATACTATATTAGCAGTGGCAGATTGCTAATTGGTTAATATTATTAAAGACTGTTTTTTTAACCAATCCGGAGCCAATTGGCAGATGACTGATCAGATTAAAACTTTTACAGCTAACTTCATGTTTAAAAACATGTCTATACTGGTAAATTAGAATTTTTATGCCCACAATGGCTGACTGAGTAGGAGAAATTGACTTTGTCTCAGACTTAAGTTTTTAGGGCAGACTTTTCTGGAAAAAAACCTCGTGAGGAGAGGTCGGCTAACCCTAAAGGTTAGCTTGTCTCAGCCCGGAAAGAAGTTTATTCTTAACACTGGATTACAGCCTATAAATATATTATATATTTTATTTATATCTTTAATGTTTTGGTAATGTTATTAGATAAATACTGATTCTAAACTGCTCCAGATGATGTACGTGGCACAGTTGGGGTTGTAGTGTAGAGGTCTGGAGTTGTGTTAACGGGGTTTCTTGCTTTAATAAAAATGGTTTTTATCCTGAATATGCAAAATGTCTCTCTCTGTAATTTGATTTGACGCTGTTATATTGTGATTTTGTATAGTAAAGTCCCCACTGAAGGCCCAGATATCAAATGCACCGCCCGCCACCGCACAAACCAATTACTAGACTGACACGAGAGAAAATTTACTTGGTGGTGATTCCCAAATTACAACCGAAGCTTGCTAACACAAACATTGCAGACTCTACCACCAATCACTAGTTACCTTTCTTTTGTTTTACCTTTTTAAATCTACAGTGTATTTTCCTCTAACCTTTAATTGTCCGTCTTCTATTCCCAACACCTAGATAACTATCCAGAAACAGTTTATATTTCATTTAGGTCATAATTTAATAGGGGTGTAATGGTACACACTGAATGCAATCCTTGTTTTACTGTATGACCAAAATGACAGAAAATTTTAAGTGTTTTCACATTATAATGACAAAATCTGTGATCCTGCTGTGATTACATTTTAAAAAGTAGCTTAGATGTTTACTCTTACACACACGCCAGGCTCTCCCTTAGTTCATCGTTCACCCTTTCCTGAATTCTGATCACACACACCTGCAACACATTTTCTTGTTTGCTTTCACACCCTATATAAAGCACTCACCTTCACTCACTCAAGGAAAAAGGACTCAATCGTGTTTCTCCTTGAGTGCCAAGTTCCTTAGACTCCCAGCCTTTGTAAAGACTACCAGCTCCGTGGTTCCCTGGTACGTTCCAAGTTCCTAAAATTCCAAGCCTTGTAAAACTACCAGACACCTTATGCTTTAGGTGTTTCCAAGTGATTCCTCTGTTCTGGGTTCAACTGTGTTTATCTATATTTTCTGTGAGTTTCGAAGACTTTAAGTTTGTTTAACTTTGGAAAAATTGTTCTCTGTTTGATTCTAACCTCTGATTTGGGTCTAATTCCTGTTACAGTAAAAAGTAATTGAAATGTCACCCGGTTAGGCTAATTTGCAGCTTAGTTATTAGATACAACTGGAAAAATGTTTATCCAGATTGACTAATCAGTACTAAATCATTTTGTTTAAACTCTGGAGGTCAGTTCAAGTTCTATTCTAATCGCATTTACTGGGCTGGATGTTGTGTTTCCATATTGGCGATACTGATCAAAGGGTAGGAGAAAGCAGGCTTATTGCTTATACACCATTTCCAACCTGTACCACATCCACTTCAAAGTTCAGTATTAAAATGCACCTGCCCTTGCAGAGCCTAAAGACGTCTTTATTGGGAGATGGAAAAAAACGAAGGGAAACGAAGAGTTCCCTGAGTGTGGGCTTAGTTCAGGTCCGGTGGGTATTAGCTTAGCATGACTCCTAGTCAGAGAAAATATGACTAATGTATTGTTTGCATGACTGTTGTCATATTTCCTGTCATTAAATTGGTCATATAATTCTAAAATGCAAAACGATGATGTAATGAAATCCTGACACTTTAAAATAAAGAATTATTTTTTCCAGTATATCCAGAACTGCTGTTATTAGATCACAGTGTGTAAACCCCCCCCCCAAAAAACATGAGAAAGCCAGGGAAAGGGAAAGACAATTAGAAAGGCATTACTGTAAGCAGTCATTTTCATTCACTTTGATCTGGGTAAACACTGTGATTATCAGCTCCCATGAACAGTCAATGTAATCTAAGCATTAAGCCATACTTCCAGGATCCGCCAGCATTTTACTGATATGATATCACATTGACTGCATAATTTCACAGAACACAACAAAGTCATGGACAGCGAAACGATTTGCCAGAAGTGGCAACAAGATTAAAGGAACGCTTAGTGATTTTTAAACTGTTTTGAACCATATTAGTAAACATAGGCTAGCTAAAGGTAGCATCAGGCAGTGACAAAACAGTAAACGCAGTAAAAGTTTGTCCTAAAGTAAGGGGAAAATACGTAAAAATAAAAAAAATGGCAGTTGTTTAGCTGAACAGCAGATCGGACATGAAATATTATTCCAATTTCACACGGTTTTTTTTTCTATCTAGTAATGGTTGCTTATGCCACAATTCTGCTAGTTAGAAAGTTAAAAAAATGTTACCCAACTTTAGGAATGCAAAATGTGAATAGAATGAGCAGTGTGAAATGTTTTATGTGTAAAAAGTAATGGTTTTATATTCGATTTTGGCTCTTCCAATACCACGACCAGCTGTCACTACACATCATTCGAATACAGTCTATCATTTCAGTCTTCTTCCTAAAGCCACGTTGCTCAAAGCACATGTGCTGTCCAGGCTTAAATGTTATTACTAGAGGGGGAAATTTTCTGAATTGACAGTCAACATATAGTCAGATACATAAAGACACCTTCTTCACCTGAATGACTGGATGTTGGTGGTCCACATCATTTGTTTTTCTTTCATTTACAGCAGTTGAGGGCCCACAGAGCAGATTATTGACGGCTAACTAAAGGAGAGGAAAGCTTACAATTTGGGAAGTCAACTAAAATTTGTACAGGTCAAGATACATCTTTATTACTTTTTTAAAGATTTACATAAGAAATGCAACTAAATAGACACAAAAGTTAGATGTTAATGATAATTTAGTCAATATGACTAAAATTAGACAGTGACATTGTGTTACATCAGCATTGTCCGATAGTAGCTTAAATTATTTTAAGACTGTGTGCTTTTTGACAACTTTATTATTTAGTTATATCATTTCTTTGTGAATTAGACCAGTAAATCTGTAAATGACTGTGAAAACTATTTATTTTTTAGTATTTTTATATTTACTATTTGCTGCCTTGGATATTTAATTTATAGGATTTTTAACTGGCTGGAAAATTTTTTTTAAATGCAAATAGTTTTTTTGTTGAAATTGTAGTTTTAGATATTTGGATCTATTCTCGGCTTTGAAATGTTTTGCTCAGTTGACATTTGACCCACATTCTGCTAGCTTCTGAGTAAATCAATAAATGTTATCAATAGGTCAATATGATAAGACGAGAAATATGATTGACAGCTTGAATGTTTGCATATTAGATTCCCAGAACTCGGTTCCTGGTAGTCATGAAACCCCAGCCTCTTTTTACAGAATATCATACTGCTGCCTGGTCAAGAAGCTACATCTATAGTACTGTCCCACTGCTTTACTAATATATCCTCTCAGGGATCATTAAAACTGTCACTTCTTCCTCTGTCTTGAGGGTATTGACCTCTTCTTGAACTATTTATATGGAATATAGCCAAGTTGTAAATATGACAGAGACCAAGGACAGGAAAGGCAAGTTTATTTATATAGCACATTTCATACTTCTTTAAAAGTGCTTCACATGAAAGGTAAAAAAAATATTAGAAAAATAATCATAAAATATAATTTGAAATTAATTAAAAAGTGATGTAATCAGTTTGGACACATCACAGTGCTAACTGAGTTAATGCATAAGTAAACAGATGTGTTTGGAGTATGGACCGGACTCCATCGTGAATCTAAATCTTCCTGGTGTAGATCTGGATACCTAATGAGCAAGATAGTCATCACCGGTTACAAAGGAAACTTGTGTGTCATGTGATCCCTGCAAAAAATCGGACTAGTTTGCAGTGCATGAATATGAACAATCTCTCTATATGTATATCTAAAAGAATTCCTTTTAAAATGCTTGACCACCCAGAGATGTTATGACAAATTTAATATTTACAATATTTATCTGAAGGCTTGAAGGACTTGGATTTTAAAACATAAATACCACCAGTGATATATACACTAATCCTTTTACAGTCTGCTCCCATCAGAGGAGATATCTTATCTTGGTAAACGTGATAAGATGGTTGATCTAAAACAGAACAGGCTTCTTATTCTTCACAGCTGCACCAGTCTCGGTCCTGAAACTTTGTCCCATAGCCGGTGCTACCGTTGTGGCCAATGTTTCCGGACCTTCCTGATAAGCATGAAAGGCTAATTGCTATAGCCAGTCACTGCACTTGAGGTGGAAGTGTACACTGTGTAAATACACAAAGTACTGGCCACACACTCAATCACTGCCTACTACATATATAAACTTTCTGCCTAGTTAAACATTTAAAATGGAGAGCTGGTCAACAGACTCATGCATCAGAGTCTCCTCAAGACATTTGCAAGACTGTCTGGCTCCCATAATGAGGTTACAGATATGGCTGTGGCATACTTGTCTGGTCTTGAGTCTAGCAATTGGTGCCCATGTAAGTGGGTGATCATGATGATTTGCTTAGTCTACTGTAATAGTACCCGTTCTTAGCAGCCAGTGTTACGTAGGAACCTGTTGGTGAGCTTAAACTCTATACAGCTATGCAACAAGTTAGACTTTAGTAATATTATAATTTGGTGGTAAAAAATAAAGCTGCCCTAACATGTTGCTGGAATTGGCTTATATTTTAATTACACTCTCCATTATGGGTAATCACATAAGCTAACGTTCTATAAGTAGTTACCATCATAACTACAAGTCTGTGGGAAACGTTGTGAAAAAGAATGGTCTTTAAGCCATCAAGGCTTTTAAATAGAATTGCACATGGTCCTTTTTTCAAAGTACTTGAGACTGACAGCATGAGACTAAAGCAGGTCCTTGGCTCTCTGGAGGGTCTGTGTCCCTCAATCATCCAAGCATCTGGCTGAAGCTTAAGCAGTACTGACAGGTCAAGCATGGAAAGAGCGCTTTAGACTGACCCTTCCTTTAGCTTCGGCCATGCAAAATGTGACATGTGGAAACACAGCATTAGATCCTCTTTGTCCTGAACATTTGATGTCATTGTCACATGGCTGATGAAAGGAGGAAGTGTAAAACAAAAGGAAATAGACAACAAGACAAGAAACAATGCAATATTATTTTCTGGTTTTTTACATACTTATTTTTTTTATTAATTTTTTTAGGTTTCTAGAATAAATTATCTGGAAATCCCACAAGATTAGTAGTTTTTGAGATGCCTAAACCCCAGGACAATTGTCCTGTATGAGTCTTGTTATTATGAATTGCACTGCTGTCATATGATTGGTAAGAACGTGTACAAGCTTAGCTATTGAAATAGCCAGTGAGTGTACATAATATTAACCAAATTGACTGAGTAGAAAGTGATTGCTTTGAAGGCTGAAGAATGGGAAGGCACTTAGAAAATCTATTTACTGTTTTTAGTGATGTTGACATGCTTTACATCCAACTGTAATACTTTCCAAAGAGCCAATCGTCTGACATGGAACTTTTATTTATCCATTTCATTTAAAGTGCATGTCGTCGGACTGGTACATAATGGAATAGACCAAAAACAACGTAGATACCAAAGGCCATGGCTAGACTAAATGTTGCAGTAGCAAAATGTCGTGTAGCTTAGATCAGCTATATTTGTTCAGGTGAAATAAATGAATAAAATAAGAACCTGGGATCCTAATAACAGTAATCAAAGGCATATAGCCCAATTTAGGCCTGCAGGGCTTTTTATAGGCCACATTTTGAGAGCCCACAGAAAATTGGAACGTTTAATATCTCATGGAATCCTGTCAAATTCCTATTTCCACATTCTATCCTGTAACACTAGCACCATTGTTAAAGTGCAACGTTCTGTAATAATCACCATTATATTTTCCAAAAGAAAGTTGCAAAAGCGATGAGATCTTTACGCAGTGCCTCAATGTAGGCCAGCCAATCAGCTTCAAGACTTTTGCTCTAGCGTTACACAATTGTGGTTTTATGGACTGGAGTGCTTCATTATTCATTTGATTCCCCACACAGAATAGAGTTTGCTCAGCTCAGCCCTTTCCTGTCCGCCATTTCCCTCCCCTTTGTACAGTGAAGCCGCTGTAAACATAATAAAGCCCGATTTAGCGAGGGCCTTGGTGCCCATGTCAGACCACGACTGGCTTGCTTGCAGAAGGATAGAGTTCCCACTGCCAGTCAACGCAGAACATTGTTTTCCCTGGGCCAGGGCCACTCAGGGCATTTCCAGCTTATTCAAAGTAAACACCACCACAGATGCTAAACTCTCTCATCAATGTGTGAGCTTTTGGCCATCGACCTTCACCTTCTAGGGTCCTCTTCATAATGCCCAGCATTTCTAATTTTCTCATGTTGACAAAAGTCCACACGAGAAAAGGAGGTCATTGTTAAGCCTTGTTAAGTCTCCATGTGATTTTACCCTTTCTGAGTTAGAAGGCTTTCTCCATCAACCTCTCTCGACTTCCAAAGAGACCCCCTACTTTTTTGCCCGGCTGCCATTCTCTGACAGACAAAAATGACTCTGTCAGGTTGGGTTAATTAAAATGCCTTGCTGGAGATTTCGAACTTTGCTGTTTTCAATCTTTAGCTAAGAATCCCCCTCCCTAGACATTTCTTTGATTTAAATCTGTGAAACCCTCTGTGGGTCCACTTGTGCTACAGTTGGCCTTCTTTTGCTTTGCTGACAAAAGAGGCAGCGCAGGGAGAAATGATGAGGCCAGCCAAGCGCAGAAGTGACAGACTTAGCACAGATTTGATTTTTTTTTTTTTCAATTCTGGTTAGCCAGACTTTCAGAGGCGAAAAAAGAAACAGCAAGGCAAACACAGTTTCATGCAGAGATGGATGGTGGCCAGAACGAGGTCAGCGCTGTCAACTATAGCCTGCAATGTCTATGGGCCTGGCTGATAACTATGAATGGCTCTCAAATGACCAATTGTTAATAGCTGCTTCTGGCTAGTCTGCTTTAGCAAAGCAAACTGGATTGCAAATTTCTGACAGTCATCCCTGCAGAGGACCATGATGAATGACAGTGGGACATCTGAACGTAAATAGCTCAGAGCTATGGGCTGGAGTATGAGGCCAATGCAGATGGCCAGCATGTGCTGGACCCAATCCACCACCTGATCTTATAAGTTGGTGTTAATTACAGATTATTACTAAACCATAAGTGCAGGCAGAGTAGACCAGTATTAGACATGGGATGTTTTGCTTTGTCGTTGTATTTGATTCATTTTAAGGGACAAAACCTAAACAACAAAATCTTGATAAACACTAAAGCAGAGTTAATTACATTGGGTTGAGATCTTGGGGCCTGACCCAATACTGCTAATACTAAAGTTGCAGATGTGTTTCTAGATCTAATAGCAGACGAACATGCAACCCGCCCATCTGTGCAGCCGTTTGTATTTAGGTGCATGACAACTCTCCAGTAAATTGGATCATTAATCATCTGACTGTACTAAGAGAAAAAAAATCCTATATTGTAATGTCATAGTTAGCTCCACATATGTAACTGTTTATAGGCTAATCCTGATAGAAACATAGGGGAATGGAAGTGTACCAGATAGCCCCCCTTCCAACCCCAAAAGAAATACACAAGCAATCATATTCACCGCTCCATCATTGTATAAATCATCCCACCACTTCAGTTTGCCCGGCTAATTGTCCTTCACATAGACCCAGAAAGTTATTTTTGTGGAAATTATGGCTGTACTTACTCGTTATTTTCTACGGTTTTTGGTCTACACAGTGCATGGCCCTGCCAAGGCGAAAGGGTCTCGTATGCCAAATGTAGAGCAGAGATACTACACAGCTCAGGTCATGATAAACACAGCTCTCAACATCATGATGCCTGCCAGTAAATGGTAAGGAAAAAGAATTTAGCAGAAGGCTGGACATCAAACAGAGCTAACATCAACCTCAGAGCTGGATCAGAGGTTAAACCTGTTAAAGCAGCTTCCTCGGGTTGACCGTAGTGCATTGAGGCTCTTGTCAAAGGACTGCAGGCTTGTGAGACTGACAAATAAATCATACTAAGAGATGTGGCACATCTGGTGTTGTTTTTTTAATTGTTTGTGTGCCATTAGCAATGTGAGCACATATGTCAAAATAGTCTACTTTGTACACCCACAAAGATCTGTCACTTATTTTTAGGCTTCTTTGAAACTAAGAAGGTCTGGCTGTGCTAAGCTGAGTGGCTAGAGCTAGCTAAAACTCTCCCAAGAGTATTTAAGGGTGCAGGTCCAAGAGGCTGTTTTTGCCAGAATTTTCCCTTAACCACAACTCTCCACCTCCCCACATCTTTTCTCTTTCACCCCCTGGCTGTTACTCTCTTTATGAGCTAGACAATGTGCTGGTAATTAACAGATTTTTTTGACAGCAGTGGCCATGGACATGCATGCATCTTCTCTGGAGGTTTCCGAATTCCAGACTCCTGCAACCAACCTGCAGCACAGACTAAAGGATGCGACACAGAAATCCGTCAGTTCTGTCATCTCGCCGTGACTTACAGAGGTGCCAAAAATGTGAGCAGACTCTGAGATTTTCCCATTTATGCTCCATTTCATTAACACTTGTAGAAACCCCATGGCAACAAGCTTGATTCTGCAGCCTGCACTGCCAACTGTTCGCTTTGGTTAGAACAACGGCATCAGTTTGAAATCTGCCGGCCATAAAACAAATGTCAAAGTTGCATTTTATGCTTGAGGGCTTATTTTCCCTCATGAGTTTGAGCACAATAGAAGAAAATCATTTTCCACCCAGAGAAAATGAGAAATCTGTTTCTGTTCTCAGTTACCAAGTTGCAGAATGACAATCCTTGACACACAGAGAATGACAAAGAGAGCAAATATATGAGCTGAGCGAAAATCCATATGAGACAGCTCTCCCACTCGCCGTTGCGGCAAAGAGATAGGCCGAGAGACTGACGTAATTGCTGGAAAGTTTGAATTTCTCTTTATGGTTAAGTGCTCCATTAAAAGGGCCTCTCATGTATAAATGGTATGCTAATAGCCTGTTTTCTCAGACAGGTCTGTGGCCATGGTCATCCTTTTTTGCCCCAGGTCCTGATCTGCCCTGACCATGCTACGATTTCCTGCACACTACCCTCTCACATCCTGTACTACAAAGCATACCTGATATGACACTTTCAATGTAATACTGACCTCCTGAATGGACAAATGCCATCAAGATTTATTTCAATTACAAGAAGTTGGTAGAAAAAAAACATGTTGGCGACAACGCAATGCCTGGTTTTGCTATTTTTGTTCAATAAGTTTAATGACTATGATTTGTTGAGGACAGCTTTGTCTTCTGTGCTTGATGATTGGTTTCTTCCTCTTTTTGCCAAAGAGTGTGTTCCCAGGTTTAAGAGAAATACTTTATGGCAGTTAAGTTGTTTTTGCTAGAACGGGTATTTAAGTTCTGTGGACAGCTATGTCTGACCACGACAGGCAAAATCCTTTAACAAAATGAAGATGCATCTTTGCTGAGGGCAGAAACACGTCAGCACAGATTTCCCATGATCATGCTGGGACTGTGGCATTGTGGTTGTAAGGTCAGTCCTGGGTTATGGAGCTCTGACTCAAACACATGTGCAGTGCAGTGGTCTGTCCCTTCATGCTCATTCTCCACACTTCTCCAGCGCAGGTGGAACATTCCTCGCTCCTGATGTGAACAAGTGAAAAGAATAAAGCAGTCAGTAAAGCAAGAACATCAGACCTTATTGACACCCACATCGGTTTTATAGGGCTGTGGCCATGTGTGTGTGGGTTAGGGGAAGTGTGAAGCACATGGTTCATGGCTTAGCCTCACCTTCCTACTGGTGGTGTTTTAAAAAAAAAACCAAGTTACTGTGGGAAATTAAGCTTTTGATTCTTCAAAGACACAGCAGATGCAGAAAGAGAAAAAGAGAGAGAGAGAGAGAGAGAGAGAGAGAGAGAGAGAGAGAGAGAGAGAGATGAAAAGTCCATAAGGTCAAAACGTGTGTTTCAATTTGCTCTTAGGAGAAATAATTTAAGTAAATTAGTCTGGCATATGGCTCCCGATTCAATCTGCTCAGTCTGTTAAACAAGTCCCCTTTGCATGACTATATCGATGCAAAAGGTTCGGACAATTGGGATTTTATAAAGTTATTTACTTCTACTCAATCGCCTCTGTTCTCAATTTCGAGATAAAATATCTTCTGGGGGACCTGGCTGACGGACACAAAAAATATGGCATCAAATGCAAGTAATACAAAATATATACAATAAAAAATCTACCCATATATAGCTGATCTGCTAAACTAGTTCAAAGGCATTAAACAGAAACTGCTAATGTGTGTATATGTTTTACACTATAGTGTACTTTTGCAATTAAGATCAACACCCCAAGCATATAAATCCTCATTATATATATGTTTGAGATTAATTTAGACCAGTTAGTACTTCATTCTGTCCAGCACATTTTTAATTGTACACTTGATTCGACTCTTATGCTAATTTCTCAGTCAATAGCATCATGCTTGTAATTTCACAGATCGCTAACTACACTGATGACAAATGTATTCATACACTGGGTATAAAAAAGAATCAACCCCATTTCAAATGAACACAAATTGTCTTCCTTTGCAGCCTAAAATAAAGACAAAGCCATTTTAGGTTTTACTCAGCTGTATTTATTCAGTGTAATTACTTCTAACATCCAACTGAAATATATAACACCAACATGTCAGACAAAAATGTAAAAAATTTGCACCTATCAGACAGACCCGCTCACATGCAATCTAGAATAATTAATCGATACAATAATCGGCATAGCATCTATCAGACGCATTATCATGATGTAATTTACCTGATTGGAAAAATACATTAAATATCAGGATAATATATGATGGATGTAACTGTTTAACTATTTTAAATCTACCCCAGTAAAAAAAAACATTTATATTTCTGTCACCTGGCAGATGTTTCTATCCAAACCTTTTTTTTTTATTATTCAACTGAGCAGCTCAGGTAGCCCAGCAGTGGCAGCTTGATGGTGCTATGAATTGAACTCATATGATTAGCAGTCCAACATTTTCCCCACAGCGCTACTACCTATCGAAAAGGGTTAATATGTTTCAAGATGGCTTTCCAAAATAAATACACTGAAAATGCAAGGATAGAAAACCACAGACAGAAGAAATGGTATACTTTATTATAGTACTTATTTTTATTTTATTTTTTCTTCTGATGGGGTTGGAAGCAGTTACTAAATAGGGTTGATACAGACTGTTCCTTTTCTGTCCAGACGAGGGCACTGCGACTGCAAAATGCTGAGTTTGGAGAGAGACCGAGTTGTGATGGAGGAATAGATTGAAGTTAATCACTACTAAAAGAGGAACTTTGCTCTTAATGAGCTTTGGGATGGCACAGAAATAGTTTGACTCAGCAAATATGGTCTAGTTATTCTACAAAATCCCGCAGAGCACTTTTTTCCCCCTCAGCCAGTTTTCATTAGCACCCATTAGTAACAAATGTGCAGATGTGCTATTAACCGCTGCATAAACACAGACGCACAAAAATCATCAGGCTGTGTTATTATGTTTTATATTTTTTATTTTTACCCATGATTACTAGTTAAATATGAGCATATTCGGTCGCGCGCTGTCCTCTTTTAAATATCCGAGATTTCACAGGAAGTTGGTATTTAAGGGAAATTCTTTGAAATTCCAAACATCATCGATTGACATCACACTAGAGAGCCAGTAAGAGTGTAGAGCGCTGTTTTGGGGGCTGTGTTTGTGTGCATGTGTGTGAATGTGTATGTGTGTGTGTGTGTGTGTGTGGGGGGGGGGTTCGAGTGTGCGTGCGTGCGTGCGCGCGCGCATTTCTCTGAGTGAACGCGCAAACTTTACCCGCGCACTTCAGAAGTTTCTCCTCGCGTGCGCTCCAGTCCCGTGAACAACTTCTACAACGGCGCCCGGATCAACTTAACGGAAGTTTTTTTTTCTTTTCTATACAAAGGAAACTTATTGAGACGCATCTGTTTGAATTAATCTTCACTCACGCATTCACACGCCACGGAGGAATATTATGCAAATGAACGCCGAGTGATGTTCATGACGGATTTGGGATGCGCACCTTCAGCAGTAGAGGATGCGGAGAGATGGAAGTTTAACTTTCGAGTCTAAACCCACGCGTCCGGAGGAGTTTTAAATGATTGGAGAACTTTATTAAAATTATACTTTTCTTCTGTTTTTTAAAAAAAATTATATTTGCTCGTAACCGAGTTTGGAACGAGTACCGGATATTTTTAGACGTTTTTTTCCCCCTCTCTTCTTTTTCTCCTCTTTCCGCTGCGCGTACGATGGCACCGCGCGGCTCCTTATTGGCTCTGCTGTGCGGCTTGCTGTTCTTGGTCGCGGCGCGCGCGTGTCCGCACAAGTGCAGTTGCTCGGGCTCGCACGTGGACTGCCAGGCGCAGGGCTTCAAGAGTGTTCCGAGAGGCGTCCCGAGAAACACCGAGCGGCTGTGAGTAGCGCAATGGATGCACACCAGTGCTTTGGGTTTATGGCATACGCGTACGCGTGGGCTGTGCGTGCGTTTTTGATTTGATTAGTAATTTTCATCCAGGTGGACAATTAAGCATTTCCAACTGTTACTAAGCAAAATATGTAATAGCCATAAATCCATGCATGTTAAAGCATTTGCATTTACAGCATTTGGCAGAAGTCCTTATTCAGAGCAACTTACATTTATTTCCTTTATACAACTGAGCAATTAGGGGTTAAGGGCCTTGCTCAAGGGCCCGGTGGTGGCAGCTTGGTGGTGCTGGGAATCAAACCCAGATCTTCCAATTAACACCTTAACCACTTCCGACATTTATGTGCATTATATACACAACACACTATGCATTGTAATGCATCATAAACATCAGGTAACGTGCAACTGTCACATTCATTCCAATACTCTTTTGTTGAACTTACGTCAAGTCTGATGATGGAGAGCGAGCATGAGTGAGAGCATTTTGTCTAAACTACCTGGGATTAGTTCTGATTTAATTAACTGACAAAGCTGATGTGATTAAACGCATCAACATGTATGATGATTATATGAATCGAACAGCAAGGATTCCAAACTGGCTGCTTAACCTGTCTTACTGTAATAGGAACCGTTAGTAAGTCATTAACTGGTAAATGATCAACTGCTAACTTGCTGTTTCATGGCTCTATAAGAATGCTTGTACACTGTTATTCGGTGTCAATCATTGACAGCCTTCATAAGTAGGATATCACAGATATCACAGTCCTCAATTTCATTTCTTTTAAATGGAGTCAGCGTGTTGTGGAGGAGTTCCACAAACACAGAGGAGATACATTTATGAGACAGATGTGCGATAAGGCTGTGCATCTAGGCGTGAGATTAGATATTTGTATTTCTCAGGCTTTGCAATGTTAGTACAACAAAAGCCAACACTGCATCGAGTAGAAAAATGACATATTGCGCAGCCCCTGGAGTCCAGCTGGATCCACAAGAACACTGTAGGAACACTGATTTAATTCAGACTTATGCTAACAATGTGGTTTTGGCTGTGTATTGCAAAAAAAAAAAAAAAAAAAAAAAAGATCCCTCATCAAAGCGCTTATGAATACTGTATAATCCCGAATAATATTTACAATTGCGGTTCTTTTTGCTTTTCCCTTAAATAAGGCCTGCAAACTCGCTGTTTTATGATGATGTGCTGAAATGTGTGAAATGCGTTCGGTTGGTCGAAGCATTTGAAACGCGGCGTGACGTTTTAGGACGTTTCAGAGTGGTTGGCTGTTGAGTGGAGAACGGTTTGCTTTGGCAGTTTACTGAAGCTGTTGTAATAGAAATATGCACAAGATCCCAGAAAGGAGAAGCCAGATTAGCAGTGTTAAAACTTGTGTGGTGTTTATACGTCTGTGGGACCGGATTTCAAAATTTGTTTAAAGAAAATTCTGCTATTATTTTTTTTTAGCTTCAGACTCATTGACCTCGGCTCATTTTCCACATAGAACATAACACATCTTTTCCATAACAAACATATTCCCAAATGTTTTCTAATGGGCTAAATATTAACCACAAAAGATGTCAATATTGTTTGAAAGTGAGCTCAAACACCTTTTAAGCACTTGTCCATAAATTGTTATGACTGTTGATTACAAACGCAGTAATGCTGGGCTACAGTGGATCATGTGTGATGTGTGAGGTATTTCTCTAGTGAAGAAAAGTGGATCAGTGCATGTAAAGCTTCATCTTTCCTTCTGTTAGTCAACTTATACATGTTTATACATTTCTTTTTATATTAATCTATCTATCTATCTATCTATCTATCTATCTATCTATCTATCTATCTATGCTATTATCATCTATTCTATCTATCTATTCTATCTATCTATCTATCTATCTATCTATCTATCTATCTATCTATCTATCTATCTATCTATCTATCTATCTATCTATTGATCCATCTATCTATCTATCTATCTATCTATCTATCTATCTATCTATCTATCTATCTATCTATCTATCTATCTATCTATCTATCTATCTATCTATCTATCTATCTATCTATCTATCTATCTATCTATCTATCTATCTATCTATCTGTCTGTCTGTCCATCTGTTTATCTTTTTACCTGTAATTATATTATTTTATCTATCTATCTGTCTGTCTGTCTGTCTGTCCATCTGTTTATCTATTTACCTATTTTTAAATTATTTTATCTATCTGTCTGTCTGTCTGTCTGTCTGTCTGTCTATTATTAGCAGATCTGGACTGTTTATATTTCATTTATCAAATTAGACGAGTTGTTTTCTCTAAATTTAGCGTAACAAGAAAAACATGCAAACTGTGACTGCAGGGGGTTTTGACCTTTTTAACCTGTCGAACCCGCAGGGCTTTCATAAGGAATGTCTATGTGAAGGAACATAAATTTAGGTGAGCCCCTTATTCATGCAGTGGGGTGTTTATTTCTTTACTTACTCAATCACTCAGTCACTCACTCACTCACTCACTCAGTCACTCACTCACTCACACACTCACTCACTCAGGTTTAGGGTTTGGGTAAATCTTTAGCGCTGCTATGCTGAGGATTTGTAAAACACACCTATAAAGCAGCGTTAATGCCAGTTTGTAGTTTACGGGATTAAGAAACTAGTTTGTCATCTGAAAAGTTCAGAACTCTTGACTTTCCATAAAAATATGGTTTCATGACCAACTAAAGTCCAGGTGCTGGTGAGTCTTCCTCGAGGGGGTAGTTTACAAGCTGCCACTGCTCCTGTAACACCCCGCAGTGTTGATGGACGTTTAATGAGTGCACATGAGTCTCATGAACATGTTTAGTGTGTATTTACTCAAAATGTTGTTTTTTTTTCTTCTTTCGTTGTTAGTATACACGATTCTCCGCTCAGTGATCTGTCAGACAAACACATTCACACGTGTGCACACACAAACACAATGTGTTACTCTCTCTCACACTCATATGCACGCTCACTCTGACTCCCACATGTGTGCAGTCGCATACACACGCAGCCTGACTGACAGGGGTTTCACAGTGGCCAGGCGCTCTCGCTCTTCGCTCTTCAGAAGCACAATGTGGCACATTGTGGCTGGGGCAGCATGCTGCTGGCTCTCGTCAGAGGTCCACACTGAAATGAGAACGATAGAAAGAACGAACCAAATGCCATTCTCTGTCCCATCAGACCTCCCCCCCCCCCCCCCCCCCCCACCCCCCCCCCCCCCCCCCCCCCCCCCCCCCCGCATGCCGCAGTGTATTTCAGCAAAAAAGAAAGAGTGGGAATGGCATCCTCTCTTACTGGAACAGTGTGCAGGATTCTCGAAGAGGCTCGGATGTCCACACAGCCTTAAATAGGCGTGTGGACACTGAATGGTTCCGGTGTTGTCCATTTCTCTTTTTATTTGGACAAAAAGTGAATTTCAGTAGTTCAGAAACTTGTAATAAACAACATATTACAAATTAAGTGTATGAATTCATTCCTTTATATTAATGAATGAACAAATGATTGTGTAACAGATGATAATCCGCTGCCAAAGTTTCACAGTCAGGGACTCATTAGCCGAAGTTTTGTCTAGGACGTACAGCGTTCTGTACTTATATTACATACGCGCATCATCCAATTTATTAGAAACACCTGTACACCTGCGCATTCATGCAAGTTATCTGATCATAACTGGCAGCAAAAAAAGAAAAACACCCAGGTCAAGACCTTTAGTTAATAGTCACATCAAACATTAGAATAAAGACCAAGTGTGATGACTGTGACTTGAACCGTGGCATGGTTGTTAGTGCCAGATGGGCTGGTTTGAGGATTTCACAAACTCCTGGTCTCCTGGGATTTTCACACACACAACAGTCTCCAGAGTTTAAACAGAAATGGTGCAAGAAAACTAAAACCATCCTGTGACTGAAGGCTCTGCAGGATGAAACACTTTGTTGATGAGACGGATCAGAGAAGAGTGATCAGAGTGGATTGGCATGATTTTATGCACCGCGCCCCCTGCTCCAGGTTTAGCTGAGCGGTGTACAGGTGTTCCTAATAAAGTGACCGGTGTCTATATTTTCTCATGAGGTTGTTATATGATAAACATGCATAATACATTTCTCTATAGTTGTAACACAAATCTATTTTACACACAATCCATCTGTTAACTAGTGCAGGGTTTTACCCTGGTGTTTAGTTACAATTTTGAGCTTTGAATAAATCTACATACTAAATAAAAAATAATTTAAAAAAGGAGTTTCGCTCTTTGGGCTTAGGGACTACTGAATCCTCTGCTGTCAATGAATTGATTTATAATCTTAACAAAATGTATAACCACAAAAAACATGAAGCTTGTTTTATAAATTAAAAATAAATAAATAAATGCAATAATATCAATGATAGCAAAATTTAATACTCAATAAGTGTTTGAATTCAACAAGATGCCAAAGGAATCATTTTAAGGAGTCAATTTTGTGAATCATAATCAAGAAAACAGGCTTGAGAAGCACGTGTGTGTATATTTTTCGTTCTGCGGTTTAAGCCATCAGTTTCTTGGTCAGAAGATGGTTTTGTGGTCTTCAGTGTCCTTCTGAACCCTGCACAACATGTGTGAAATCTGCACACGGGTGGAACAACTGTAGTGCAGTTTGCCAGGCAGCTGCCGGCTCTGCTTGTGGGCATGGACTTCTGGGAAACTTCAGAAACCGAACGTCCTGGCCAGGACCGGCAGTAAGGATTGTATATTTTTAGGGAAACACTTGGTTGAAGGAACCACAAATCAAAGGCATTAATGTCCTTGATAGGGTCAGAGGAAAAAAAAGAAGGGACATTGAGGACATTCCAGTCTGTAAAGTATGTGTCATGCTTTAATCCAAGACTGGATTTGATTGTGTTTATGCTTGTAGTCATCTCAGGTTAACGAAGGGTCTGCTTTTGTTATGGGAGCTTTGTCACCAAAGCAACATGTTCGAACCCAGACTTAAAATCATCTCATGTCATTTTTCAGCTTAACTGGATGCAGTGTGTTTATTCAGATGACACACATGTTATTACATCATGACATGTTTTGTCTCTCTCACAGTAATAGACGCTAAATTAACACAGAGCCCCCAACACACTGGTTTCCATCTAGCAACCTGTTAAACAAAAGGATCCGAATGGAATTTCTCAGTAATCCTTCATCAGGATACAGCCACGCCCTGAGCGGTTTGAGTCTGGACCGCTGCTGTTGTCGTCAGATCCCGGAGCTGACCCTTTCGGCTTTGATGAGATTTACGCGAACCGTCCGTTCAACCAGAAGCTGGCCTTGTTTTACAAGCCTCCTGCTGAATAAACAGAAGCTGTGGAGATCTGGCAGGGACGCCGTTCTTAAATATGGTCAGGGCGGCTCAGGGTTTATTTTGCTTCTTCTGTTCCATCCTTGCTATGACGTCTAAAGACATATGCCACACTCACTTTATTTGTTCATATTGGTAATTATTTCTTTGTTCTTGGTTTGTTCTTGGCTGCTTCTGGGGTGCCGGGTTACAAATGGGTCCTGCGAGGCCGTGCTGTCATTTATGTTTTTAGCCCAGAATGCTCGGAAATGCCTCATCAACCATCAACCTCTTTTTTTTCTGCAGATTTATGAATTTGTAAACGGCGCTAGAGCAAATGCTTTACGAAGTCATCGTCTGTCCAGATTTTTGGAAGAAATGAACAATCCCGAGAGCAAACAGACACAAAATAAAATATGAAACAGTTCATTTTTATCTGGTCTGCTTAATGTGACTCGAGTTTCCTTTAGCCAGGAATGGAGCGACATGATAAAAGAATGCTAATATTTACTAAACAAAAGCCTCCCTGATGCAGAGTCCAGCCAGATAAAATAAGAAATGCAACTTTATTCCCTCTTTTTTTTTTACAGGATCTGCCAAAGATTTTGATGATGTAGATGCTTTTTCGTTGGGCCGTCATGCAGCAATGATAAAGAGTTTTGGCATCAGGATGTTTCTGAGAAAAGTTCTGTGCTATCAGATGTGATTTGTGAGAAACTCACCCTAGAGCCTCCTTATAATCTTAAACCGAGAGCAAATCATTTATAAAGTCGTATTTTATTTAGATTTTAATACAGAACGTTTTGCGTTGTTTTTATAGTAGTTCAGTGGTACCAGAAAAATGCAAAAAGCTAAATTTTACAGTATTTAAATGTTAGAATGGAATCGAATGTTATTGCAGACAGCAGTGATGATGCACAGAACAGCCGCAGTTATTGTAGTGTCCTTCTTAAGAACAAATGCCCAGCAGAAGCGTATGGTGGCCATATGATGCTCTGATGCAGGCAGATGAAAGAGGGGTGGTGTGTGTGTGTGTGGGGGGGGTCGTCTGTTGGGCAATTTTTATTTCTTCTACATTGGGGTAATAAACCCATCTACTTGTACTAGTGTGAACAAACAAGCAAGATTCCATCTATTGCAACAAGACTTAAGACAAATATTGTCTTGCCAATGTAGGAGCGTTTCGCCGTAGGGGTTCTACTATGCAGTATAAAAAAGAGTTGATAGGAGTCATATTAAAACACAGCTGCCTGTACAAAGCATTCCTTTGAATTCCAAGTTCTAGTGACTGATTAATTGATGGTAGACTGTAAAAGCGTGTTGTAAAGCCACAGTTTTTATCTTCATCCGTTCAGTGTTTCTGCTAACATTCAGAATTGGAAATAGTTTCAATTGAAACCCTACGTTGTTATAGACTGTGACTAATGATCAGAAACTTCTAGAAGTGGCGGCACAAGTCATCATGGCTAAGTAGCATTTTATTACGTCTGTGGAACATAACAGAATGTTCGATGAAAAATAATCTCAGCCTCTCAGTCATCATGCTTTTAAACCATTGACTGAACATCTGATGGATACAGCACACAAAAGTTTCACTTTGTTTGGATTGCTGATCGACGTGGAGTTTTTTTTTTATGTTCATAAAATTAGCTAACAGCTTGGTTTTTAAAATGATGTAAGGTTCATGGTAGAAACTTAATTAATTTGCATGTCTTTCTTATATAAATGATGGTTGCATTCCGGTCTGATTTTGTAGGAACATCAACATTTTTACAAAGTGATTGGTTACTTTACATGTCAGTTTTCTCCCTTCTTAGTAATAAGACTGCCATCAGTCTGAAGGCCTGGCTATGTGTCATCAGTCTGAAGGCCTGGCTATGTGACAGAATGACACATAAGGAATTTATTTACAGTAAAAGCACAAAGTAATAAAATAAATTTAAATGGGGGAAGTGTTAGTGCAGTAGTTAAAGTGATGGACTGCCAATTAAAAGATCAGAGTTCAAATCCAGGCACCACCAAGCTGCCACCTCTGGGTGCCCAAGCAAGACCCTTCACCCCCATTTGCTCAGTTGTATAAAAGACATAAATGTGCGTTGCTCTGAATAAGCACGTCGGCCAAATGCCAGAAATGTAAATGTTTTTTTTTTTTAGGAAACTTCAGAAGATATTTTCATCCCCATATACGACACAGACAACTTGTTTAAGGCTAAAAAGAAGAACCAAATCTATCTTTTTCTTTGCAAGAACTTTTGGATTGGGTGAATTTAAAACATACAAATAGTTTTATTTTATTCTTATAAATCTAAATTTTAAATTTTTGATGCTAAAATTTAATCTTTCGCTGGCAACCCTGTCTGTGAGCTTCTTACTCAGTCTACCAAACTGCGGGAACTCCTTAACACACACTTCAATACAATGCGTTTCCCCCCAGAATGGTGCACCTCTTATTCATATCTGTATTTGTATTCACATCATCAGATTATTGCGAATGATCTCTCACATCTATCTGCTGGAATGTGTAAATCCTCAGTTCTTCCTTTGTGTTGTTGAAGGCCCTGTCTGAATAAAAAAAACATTTGTCCATGTTTAATATTTAAAGCCTAATAAAGTCATTAGAGAATATTTTAAATATTATTTATTTATAATAACTCAAATTACCGTTTTTAAGAAATATAAAAATACACTAAAATAAAATCTGTGTATTTTTGACCTTCGATTTTTCCTTCTTTATATTTTTCTAAATAAGTCCACCAAGCTCAAATGTCTCAAGGTAATAAAATTATTACAATCGTTTGAATAAATTGAACTGTACGTGGTCTAGCTTGCGGTTGCCAGAACCGGAATTTATCTCAGATGAAAACCACCCCGTCGGTTCAGTCCAAACTCAAGACGAGCAACTTAATTAGGATTCCAAACAGTGTTCCGAAGCTTTGCAGAGGAAACGGAGCATACCTATCTGCTTCTTGCGGACCAGACGTGTTGGCTTTAAAGGAAATAACAGGAGATTGCGGCAGGAAACGCATTGTGAAGTGTGGATCATACAGAGGCCCGCGTCAGTGTTTTTATAAACATTCTTCTACCATGACTTTACAGGGTTTAAGGGATCTTGCGGATGAATCAACCTTCTTACCACAGCTCAATTCACGACGCGGTGCACATTCGCTCTATTTCCCTTATTTCTTATACACGGCTCTGTAAGATCTAAAGAACGTTTAAGTCAAGTTTCATGCAGACTTATGATGCCTTACTGCTGCTGCTGCTGCTTTAGGAACCACATGTGGGTGTTGAGCCTCAAGGCAAGACGCACTATTAAGTGCAGAGCACCTGCCATTTAAATTGTCACTTTATCCTTTCTAGAACAATATGAATGAGAACAAGAGGCAACAGGGCAGCTTTATCTCTTACCCTGAGCTTGTCAAAGTGACTTCAGGGTTCAGCCGTGGCAGTTCTTTGCTTATCTCCCTGTCTTTTAGAACATACAGTGTACCGTAGTGACAGAGAGAAGGATGGTGGGATTAGCAAAGAGGGCAGTTTAGAAAAGGAGGCAGTGAAGATAAAGCTTTGAGATTCATCACTCGGAGCTGGAGAGATGAAGAAAATAAATGAACAGGACAGGAAAGGCGAGTAATAAGACCACTTAAAGCACGTTTTTTTTTTGTTTTTTTTTACAGCAGAATCAATATCATAAATTTTAATAAAAGCGGGCCTGATTGGTGTAACATTTGAAACTCTCAGAGTTAGAATGACAAAGTATTTCTTGATAAGCCCTAAATTATTTATTTTTTTTGTACCGTTTTTTCCTCAGTGTGCCTACCAAACCACAGGTTTTGCAAGCGTAGGTTGCACCGTGGTGTTTTTTTCAAAACCAAACATGACAAATAGGCGCACGTCCAAATTTCCATTCATAACCTTTTTTATTCTGAGTAGCTCATGTGTTATTTTAAAATCTACATTGCTAGACGTTGTCGTTCTGGTGCATTGGAGAAAGACAGATCCATTTTTTTAGCTTGGTTGACGTAGAATATAGATGTAAAAGCGGGAAGAAGAAGACAGAGAGAGAGAGAGAGAGAGAGAGAGAGAGAGGTTTTTTAGTGTACGTGGTGTCTCCTTAGTGCCTGTGTGCTATAATATGTCTACAATATGGCTTATATTAGTGCCCCTGATGTGCATTTTGTGGAGCAGGGAAAGTCTTTTGAAATACAATATACCCTTAAATCTGATTTATAAATGTTTATTTCTATTATGTGAACCACACTGGGCCAATTGGAGATAGGCCAGTATGCTTATATACATTTATATATAATGTGTGTGTGTGTCTTTAAAGTCTACAGATCTTAGGTTCGCAATGTTTTTAGAGGCCCAAGTAAGGCTTTATCTTCAGTAAATACATTTGTAGATGTAGCACAAATATAGATAAGGTAATTGTCTGAAAACAAGCTGACTTCTCACCTCCTAATACTGGTTTCTGTGTTGAACATTATGGAATGCCTTTTTTGTATTGGTTTGTTGTATTGTATTGTATTTTAGCTAACCCCCACGCCGTAGCACAGTACTGATCGTTCAGCAATGCCCGAACAGTCATGACTGACAAATCATCTGGCTTGTTTTGTGGCTCGTAATTAAAAACAAGAGCAATATGATTGATGCCATAAAAGACTGCTTGAATGCCGCACATTACTGGTGGGTGACGGGAAAACAGATCGTTCTGTTTTTGCTCAGCCTGCTAGTGTGCGTGACTGAATGTTGGTTTGCAGAGAAACCGCTGATGGTCCCATTGATCCAATATATTGACCTGTATTGGTCCTGACATTTCTCTTTAAAAAACTATGCATGAAAACATTGAATGTAAAAACGTATGTATTAGCAAATCTATTTCAGTCTCACGCTTTGCGCTTGTTTCGCAAATTGTCATGATAAAATTTGTGGTTAAATACGTTTCTACTGGTTATTATTTATAACCCTATAGCTATGCTTAAATATGCTACTCAGCTACATCAAATAAACGTAGCTTTATTGTACATTTGTCGCATTTGGTCAGATGTTTCCTGTTTATGGCTGTGTAAAAATATTGATACAGATAATTTTTTTTCAGGATAATGTATTATTATTCTAACCTTTAGTATCGATAAAAATTTAAGTTCCTTTTTTAACTGATTTACATTTGTGGTAATATTTACATAAAACCCTTAAGGACCTCCTTCTCCACTTCTGTAGTATTTTTAGCTATTTGTTTTCCTTTTTTAATTACGTGTATTTCAAAGTATTACAATATGTTTCGTATTGCAATATATCGTGATATCTTGTATCGTAACCCATGTATTATAAATACACGTCCTAGTCCCTAGAACACACATCTAAATATAAATATAGCATGAAATATCAGGCATATGGAGGTCTAGAATAAAAGCAGTTGAGTGGTTTTACACTGTAGTTTTATTTTACGGTAATTGTAATAATTGTGATAAACCGGATAACAAATCTTTCTACCTCCTTTTTTTAACAGGGACCTGGACAAAAATAACATCACTCGGATCACCAAAGTGGACTTTTCCGGACTGAAAAACCTCAGAGTTCTGTAAGCTTTCCACATCAAAATCCATTTAAAAAAAAAACCTCTCATGAAGCTGTCAAAACTTTATACGTGTCCTAATTGTGGTAGAGGAATAAGTAACTATGTAGCACACATCATAATAAAGCATGCAGACATTTCATCTAAGTCAGTCTGACACATTGGACACGACCTTCTTCATCGAGCGTGAAGTCAGTGTATCATGTTCAGTCAGGCTTTAAACTCGTTCTGAAGTCTGGGAGACATGGAAGTGCGCACTGAACTAAAATAAACACCTTATGGCTAGCCGTGCCGTTCGGTGTGCTCGGGTTTGTGTAGCGGCCGGCGCACTGCCAAAGCAAGTGTGTTAGCAGCTTAATGACTGCAATCATTGGTTCTCGGTGCTGCCAAACTCCTGAGCAAGGGCCAGTAGTCGCGTTTGGGTTAAAAAAAACCATGAAAAAAGAGAAATTAATGAATGATGACAGGTAGGAGCAGGCTGGCATAGTTTATCTTTAAAAACTAACAGCTCTGCGTTGACCCATGGGAACCCTTACTCTCAGGACCTCTTCCACCCTTCTTATCGTTCTGGAACACTGGTACCGGGATCCCCTTTATCTGATAATATGAGTCCAGCCTTTTCACACACACACATAGCTGAAATCCTAACGGGTAAAGCCTGGTCTGCAGACCCAGTGTCTCCCATAAGACTTTCACCTAGTTAGCGCTAAAGGCAAGAACAACACGATGTACTCTTTAAATGCCATGTGTGTTAGTTCAGGCTTTAATACAGAAAGTCCCCTGTCCTTCCCCCAAACTCTTTACTTCATCCCTGTGAAGCCTAGGTGTTTGCCTGGGTGCCATATGTTTCTGCAGAATACTTCAAAACCGTCAAAGGCAAGTAGCTAAGAATTGAGGCAAAGGAAACATGTATTATTCCTCAGTGCTCAACAAAGACCATCTGGAGGGGATGGAATAAAATTACTTTTAATGCCAATACATAAACCAGCAGGGAACTGATCTCCCATTTGTATGAATAAGCCTTAATTTTATTCGGTTCTTAGCCTGATTTGAGGCATACACTACACATGATATGTTTTATCAGCAAAGAATTTACATGAATAATACATTTTTTTTTTATCCGCATTTTTTTTTACTTCACAGCACCACTTCCCAGCTACAAGTTTGTCTCATACCATCTCTACCTAGTATCATCTTGTTCTGGAAAAAAAAGTCTTGTGTATAAACATTTTCTTTAAAAGGGTAGAGCAAAACTCCAAATTAGAGGCTCAGGATATTTTTGTCCTCCACCACCTGATTTCCCATATAGTTGTGCTGGAGTATCAGTCAGTGGTAGGCGGCTGGGGCTTCCCATGCATGTCACCAGATGTTGGCTCTAATTCACACAGACGCAAATCTAAACAAGCATTGGCCATAGAGATGTAGTGCCTTTGTAATGCATCTGGAAAACTTTAGGGGTCCTGTAACATGACATAGTGTTCGGAGAAAGGGGCGAACCTGTACCTAAAATACATGCCAGGACCTCACAGGCAGGTCTGGCATCAAGGTCACATTTCTGCCCCGTCCGACTATCACGATCAGAGAGCTATATTATGATCCTGAATGAAAAGAGGATAAGCAGTAGTCATTAATCAATAGTCACTTTTCAAAAGAAATTAGCTC
Organism: Bagarius yarrelli; assembly: GCA_005784505.1. Taxonomy (NCBI): domain Eukaryota; kingdom Metazoa; phylum Chordata; class Actinopteri; order Siluriformes; family Sisoridae; genus Bagarius; species Bagarius yarrelli. Next base: position 3,488,133 of record VCAZ01000008.1, on the reverse strand, counting down.
AGGTAATTATTGTGTTGTGGCAGCAGATCAGATTAGATAACGAAGCTGTTCTTCCTCCACAGGCATTTGGAAAACAATCAGATCAGTGTGATTGAAAGAGGAGCGTTTCAGGACCTGAAACAGCTGGAGAGACTGTAAGTATAAATGTCCTGCCCCTTAATACTTGGTACCTTTTACAATACATTTCTTCAGCTGTACGTTTTTAATAACCTCAAGTGCAAATTTCAAATTTCAAGTGCAAAAACAAGACAAAGACAGCGTCCTCATTTGCTCCCTTTTTACGAGACATACTTCCATTTGCTGTCCCCCGGTGAGAATTTTAACACCTTCCAGAGAAGTTAACCACCAGGACAAACCAAACACTAAGGCCATTTCTATAGGTGGACAAGGTCAGGGAAAGCTGCACAGCTGTCTGGGGACTGACTTGTCAGTGATTTTCAGAGTTCGTGTGTGAATTGTGTAAGCTTTACTCTTGTTTGTGAAGTTGTCTACAGTTCCATCAGGTTTGGCAAAATCGCTACTCGTCGTCAGTGTGGTTAGAAAAAGCAAAGAGGAGCATCTGCCTTCAATGCTCTGAACGGGCATGTGTGAGTTTGTTGACCACCCCTGAAAACACTTAGTGCTCATCTGCTTCCTGGCTCTTGTGTTTGCCTGGGTTTTACATTGCACATTCCTCTGCCTGTCACACACATTAGGAATTTAACTTTCTGGGGTTTTTTTTTTTCTTCTTGCTTTCTCAGTGATCTGATCTAAACAAAGTGACTGCGACTCAACATCATGTAAACAACCAGCAGAACCATGTATAAGATTTACAATAGCATTTAATTTATTATTTAGTTATTCTATTTGTATAGTGTTTTTTTTTACCTATGTAAAATAATAGAGGATGAGGTTGAGGTAAAAACTCCATGAGATGTAAGTAGGAATCCTTGAGAGGAACCAAAGTGGAAGTGTGTAAGGAGGGGCTCAAAACTGAGTCTCATTTAGTGATTTTTATTTGGTAACGTTCTGTTTAGACCAAAACAATCTGTAACTGTCTTACTCTAACATACTCACGTGTGTATTTTCATTTTGATTTGTGTGTACTGGTAAAATAAATAACTTACTTAACCTGACACTGTAATCCGAATATAAAATTACAGAAAATTGCCAGTTATACTATTTCAAGCCCATCAGTTGTGGTTTACATTAGTGAGTCATTAAATATATAAATTTGCACAAGCTCAGTATATTTTTCATGACATACGCCCCCCCCTCCCCCATGAACCGTATTTTCATTAAAACCACATTTCTTGTGTAAATGCTCCTCCAAATGATTTATGAATAAAAGCCGCTTGTGTTCGGTTTGATGAATGAGGTCCAGTGATTGTATTTGAAGCAGCCTTTATTCAAATGATAACATAATAAGGTGCTGGCAATGTGCTGGGACATCAGTGTTAAATTGTTTTTTTATAGAATAAAATTCCTGAGACAGACTGAGCGACGTCATTTTTAAGGTTGTGCGGTTTTTGATTGCTGTACATTTTTTGCATTTAGATATATGAGCCGAAAATACAGTTTGGCAAAAATCAAGAGGCGACGTTGGGCAAATCTTTGGCATCAAAGCCTGCTCCACAGAGTCAAATTTGTCTCATAATCTTAAAAGACCCTAAAACCAAAACACTGTCGCATCTCTCAGTCTGGCCTAACTTAAGACTTCAGGGACAGTTCAGTAAGATGGTACGGCCTAGCTAGTGAATTTTTTTTTCTGATGTCATGAAGTTGAATGGAGTAAAATCGTGTACAGCTTCCAGAACAGTTCCTCCAACGCATGCCTTCATCCTTGTCCTATGACCTCCAGAGTCACTATTATCCCTTCATTCTCTGATTAAAACCCTCTGTAATGGTTGTCTGATGAGTCTGTGGAGACTCATGTGAGGGTTAACAGCTTTTTATGGCTTGCTGCAGGAGATAACCTGGGCCATCTTCTCTGGAACACATCCCATTCCCCAGCGGCTTCAGCGCAGCTGTGATCCCTGACCCCGTGATGCTGCCGAGGGCCAACTTCCATGGTCCTGGGCTCAGTGGAAAGGTTGACCTGGCTGATTGCTCTAATCACTAAGATTGATTGTTGTGCCTGAATGGCGTTTATATTTGCCCTGTCTTTTCATTGATCTCCGTTTTCAGTACCAGGACAGATGTTTTTGGGTATTCGCTCTGTGTGTGTGTGCAATGTCAAACAGTCCCGAGCTCTGTCTGTGCCTCTCACGCTCTTCTTCAGTCTCAAGCACGCTCTTGTTCCATCAGTCATTCCACAAAACCAGCTCCCCTCCACACACAGGCCTATGCTTTTCTGAAAGGTTGTTTCCCACACTGTTCCTTTAGTGCCTTTAATGTTCGTCTTGCATTACAATTCTCATTTGTTTTGACCATGCTGACTCTCGTCCTTTTTCTACCCTCTAACTTACTCCTTCTCTCTTTTTTCCCTCGCTCTCCATGTAGGCGTCTGAACCGGAACCGGCTGCAGGTTCTGCCGGAGCTGCTATTCCAGTCCACACCCAAGCTGGGTCGCCTGTAAGTCTACATTTCTTTGATATTCCAGCTCGTAAAAAAAAAAAAAAACCCCAATCAAAACAGTGGTCAAACTTCCCCCGCTGTCTTAATTTTGATCATTGTCCTGGGAGGGAGCTCAGTCAAATATTTGGCTTTCTCCACAATGCTGTTTAAAGAGGACGTCATCAGAACAGGATTTTGTTATTTGCTGTGGTTTTCCCTACCCCAGATGTGGCTCTTTTATACAGGCAGAGGGCCCGGGCAGGCGTAATGCAACACGGCTCCGCTCTGTGTTACTTGCAGTGTGGTAAAGGTGTGTTACAGGGAATGTTTTACTTGGATGAAATGTATTCCTGTTGCTGTATTTCATTTCCCAGTTGCAGCTTTGAGCATGGTGGGCTAGGTGACACGGAGTTTCTAGTTAAGCTGCCAGGGCAGACTTGTTGCATTAACAAAGTTATACAGTACCAGTGAACCACTATGAGCCTTTCAAAAATTCTCTAAAATTTTCTCTGAGTAGCGCTTTCTTTCCGAGGTCACTTTGCCTGTGTTACTGCTGCTGCTAGAAAGATCTCTCTGGCACACTTCATTTGCCATAATATTTGATAAACGATTACTATGATCACGACATGAAATTCCCTTTTATGTCAGCCACAACCCATGGAGCTGCCTTTAATATTGCTTCAGGGATAGCCTAGCCTTTACAGAACCAATCAGCGGGAATGATAGTTTCATTTCCCCTTTGTTGCCAGCAATTTCATAAAGCATTATTGGCAGTGTCGTTCTTATTTTTCACAACATAAGCATTCGCTTTGGCTGCTGGAAAGCAGTGGAAATGATAGAAGATTGCCAGCTGTACACACTAAATCTTCCGATTTCTAATCCTTTTTGCCGGTGTTTAAATGATGCTGCATTTGATACCTTTTTCTTCTTTTCCTTGGCAACCTACTTTGGGTAATCAGGGCTGTACAGGGTTAAAGATAGTTTCTGTAAGGGTTCTAACTTTGCCGTGTCAGATTTAGTTAGGTTTGGTGGTACTGAAAAATAAATGAACTTACCCCTAACATTCCCATTAAAAACCCTCAGGTATTAAAGCTGGATTTAGCAACACGATTGAACATGTTTAGCTTAGGACAGGCTAGAAAAAGCAACCGATTCTTTTAGGAGTTTTGGGAAGGTAACATCTATGTTGTGCCTGAAAGACAGGCCTGAGGTAAGAGGAAAGGGAGCCTTGGTGGTCTGGGTGAGTTGTAAGAGAGGTCAGGAGAGTGGGAGGCAGTGAAGGAGAAACAGTGGCCATCATAGGGTCACGACAGCTGGCACGCTTCATTTGTTGTCAGTGTGTGTGCGTGTGTGTAGTGCCTCTCTTTACTCTGTCTGGAAGGAAAGCGTGTGGTTGCAGTTATAGACTAGGCACAGCACAAGCCAAGATATTTGCTTTTTACACACGCACACATCCTCACAAACTTTGACACACACACACATGAAGCGCATGGAGCTGGTTTGGTTCGGCTTCCAAAGATTCCTCCTCCCACCGCAGCTCTTTCATACCTTTATACCGATAAATAATGGAAAGCAAGTGCGTGGCCATGAGCATGTCTGCTGCTATTTATTCATTTTGAAGCAGACCAAAGCTCCATATTATATTTATTTATTTTTATTTATGGCATTTAGCCCTTATCCAGAGCGACTTACATTTATTTTTTTTGATACAACTGAGCAATTTAAGGGTTTAAGGACCTTGCTCAGGGGACAAGTAGTAGCAGCTTGTGCTGGGATTTGAACCCCGTTCTTCCAATTAAAAGGCTAACACCTTAACCAAACTGAGCTACCACGTTCCTTCCTGTGTGGAGTCAGTCGTCGTGTGGCGGTAAGCTTCAAACATGGGCTATTTTAGTCAGCTGCAACAGAGCTACAAAGCTCCACCCCATGTCGGTATTAGGTTGCGTGTGATTGTTGTGATTTAGGGCAAAATGGATGCATATCACACAGGGAATCTTCCCTCTGACAATTCCAAGCTCTTGCTTTCTCTCTAATTTTCTGGACTCAATTATTCTGGCGGAGGCAAGCAGTTAGCCTGTCAAGGCGTAATGATCGTATTTTATGGCTGTTTTTGATTGATCAGGCCTGAAGTTTGCCTGACGCCTGCAAGGCAATGAAGATCTGAGCTCAGACCAGCTTTATTCTGTCTTGTGTATTGTTCTGCTTTTTTTTAAATATTTACCTGTGATTTGTTTTTGTATCAATAGCAATTTTCTTCTCCCCTCTTGTCAACCCCCATCTTAATGAGAGTTTGTTTTTTTCACAGCACTTTTTTATCGGTAACGAATAAGACTCCTGCAAGGCGGAGTCTCGTTCAGCTGGTATGCTCCATTCTTGGCTCGAAGCTTTGAATTTTAGATGGAAAACAGAGTCTGTCTTTCTAGGTACTACAAAAACCCAAAGCAATTTGATTCCAGCCTGCATTGTATCCATCGTACACACGCCACAATCTTTCATCAGCACTTTCCAACGCACATCATTACAACTGATGCTTTACCAAATACATATTGTAATGACCTATTCAGACACTCATATATCTTTAGAGAAAGAACTAAAAGCACCGGCAGTACTAGTTTTTTACATGATAATTACAGTAATTGTATATTCCCGTGTAAAGTAGTGTGTTTTAGTGGCCGCAGTAGCTGCCTAATAGTGCAGCGCGTCTCGAGCATATAAACCTTGAAGCTGCGGCTCAGCGGCCCACAGATTGTTTTCAAAGAGACTAAGTCTCCCAGAATCCAGCCAAACATCGTCCAAAATAGGGCTCGGTTTTAAAGGCCAGACAGCTTAGTGATTTACTCCCAAGTCATATTTAGATAAATATAAGCTGCAAAGACTTTGAAAGCACCAAAGGAAAGCTAGCTGTATCCAAGGAGCTCAAAAAAAGGTTTTTTCCTTTTCCTAGTAATTAACCAGCTTGTTTAAAAGCAGCAGGGGAGCTGATAAGACTTGTGTGAGATTGAGGTAGAAACCGGAAAATGTTTTTTGTTTTTTTTTTTGGTCTGTTTTCAGACACCGAAGGTAATATTTTCAATTATTCTTCAGTGGCAGAGCTGTCAATTCATTATTCCCTGTTCACCCTGACTTTCACATCATTGGCAGCTACTTAACTCTGACAGGCTTCAGGAAACAGAGTCAATACAGGAATAAACGCGTTCTTGAGCTTCCGCTCAGGTGAGCGTTTTTCTTTCCGTGTCTGCTGACAGGACGTAGAAATAAAAGCTGTTTACGTTTAGCAAAGGTGGATTTTTGGCACAACATTTTTTTTTTTGTACCAATTTATAAAATTACAAAGTTACAGCTTAAAGGTGAATGTGAACGTGTGTGTGGCCAAGATTTTTAGCACTTCTATACAGTAACACTTCTCTTTAGCACTCAAATTTAAACTGTATATTTTCTAGAGGGTACTCTATTTTATATGCACTAAAATAGAAATACACACATGGAAACTATTTCAGTTTCCAAATAAAGACAAAGCATGTAGGTAGAGGAAGTGTTTAGGTAGTGGATCTGAATATCATTAACATCTCTCCCTTGTTAGACTTCAGCTGGCTACAAGGCAGATGAGCTTGGCCTTGGCCCAATCTGTCAAAGCTGGAATATTTTTTAGATGTGTAACCTCTTACTCGGGTGTTGGAAAAAAAGTGTAATCACATCCAGCATTGTTTCTGCATCCAAGCTCTCAGGCATCAAGAGTTCAGCTCTTTTAAAGTTCAAAGCTATTTTCCGTCGTTAGTGTTTGTTTTATTTGTTCCTGGCCCAGGTTATGTTGCACGTTCCTGAGCTGGGTTTAAATGTAATCCTGTCCTACTGAGCTGTTTGGACATCTTGAGCGGGACAGCCCCAAAAGATTTGGCTGAGGATATCATAGTCTTTGATATACACCTGCATGCCCCAAATAGCATATTTATACCAGTGTGTATGTTTGTAAATCGGAAGCATGGTGTGGGGCCCACAGAGCCACCCAGTGTTCTAAAGGCTGCACTGCTCACACAGCTGGACCTCAGTTTGCATCCGGTCCTGTTCGAGCTGATGGTCGATCCTATGCCTTGCAAAAACAAGGCATAATACAACCAATAGGGTAAAAGCGTACACTCATACAAATAGTACAGACTGTCAGCTCATTTTTCCCCATTACAGTAAAACTAATCAATATTACCACAATGACGTCGCAACAAAAACAAACCTGATTGACAATTATAGGATGTGATAACCTTCTTAAAGCCAAGAGTCACATTTAAGCTTACGGAAATTAAATAAAAGCTTAAATTACTTTTAGAAAAGCTAAAAGCTCCGCATGCACATCAATGACGTAATGACGCATAATACATAACGCAACCCATCAGAAAAAAACTGTTTTATTTCTATTTTAAAAAAACACATCATCTGTAAATTCTCATTTTTTTTTACAGTAATCATGAACGTCAAATTGTTTTCATTTAAAATATTTTCGTTAAATTAAAAATCCGTTTAGCGGCACACCAGCCCTCGAGGGGATTGGCACAGACCACAAGTTACACCCCTTGACGCTGGCCCTGTGTGTGGCAGTGCACACAGTTACAATAAGACCTTGTTTAAGTTAGAAGCATTTTAAAAGTATCATTATAAATATATTATAACCCCCAAAAAAAGCACAACACCATGTTTCTTATCCAATACCGGTATTAAAACTATTGATTTATCAGTTGAATATAATTTTTATCTTATATTAATATTAGATATAATATACATTAATATATTCTTTACTGATGCACTTAACTTGAAGGCGGTTTAGAGCTAAAATCATGACATGTTAATACAATCAGTATTTTTATCTAAACACCAAATTAAGTGTGAAAACAAGTATATCAGCTGTAAGTATTTCCACACTTGTTTTGCTAGATAGCATTTTATCCTGTTATGCTACACGATATTTTCCGATAGTCAAGCTTTGTTACTTAATCTAATCAGATTAATTTCCCATTCATATTTAAGTAATTTTTTTACTAATATAGATTTTTAAATACTAAATCAATACCGTTGTAACTAAAATGCTTATGTTTTTTCTTTTAAAAAACAATTTAAATACATTTTCAAATTAGAATTTCAGTTTTAAAACAGTTTAGTTTTGAACTAAATTATTTTTAACGTTATAAACAATTTATTCACTTATATCATTTTGGTTTATTTTGAAGAAACAACTTACCCTACATTTTTATTTCATGCCATTTAAGCTTTTATTTACAATCCTTCAAGCTCAGTTCACACAAAGACCTTCTGCATTTCGCCAGACTGAATATCATCTAACAGTAATTACTAAGTTGTCTGGAGGATTTCCTTACCACGTAAAGTCACTGTGTTTTTAGCTTTAGGAAGGCTGTGTTTTAAAACCCGGCTATGCTGAGTGACATTTCTATGGTTGGACGAAACATTTCTAGATATTGGAGTGTTATACCCGGTGGAAGATGGAGGAAACTTCCATCTTTGTTCTTCTAAATCCCCTGTGTAGACATCTTGAGTAGACTCTTGAGTCTAAAGCATTTTTGCAGTGGATTATCTAAAATGTCAAAATGTCTATAAAGGAGAGTGAGAGAGAGAGAGAGAGAGAGAGAGAAAGAGAGATATGTCATGAATCCCAAACTCTATATGTGTATTAAAAAGTACACTCATGTATTTAATGGTCCATTAAAGGCTTTATCTACAGGCATGAAATGTTAGAATAGAACCCTCTTTGCATTGCATATAGAGCAAAAATATGGAGACTTCCTAAAGGAAATGTTAGAGATTTATTTTTTTATGGAGAATACGTAGATGCCACATTTATGGTGGTGGCTGCCTCAGATAGTTGGCAGGTTTTTTTTTTGGTTTTTTTTTAATATGGGTTTTATATAGTCCAGACTGTAAGTCCAATAGAAGGGACAAGAGTTTGAAAAAGTGACCCCTTCCCCCATCACAGGCAGCATCAGGAGACAAGGCATAATGCGGCATGTTGATTGAGGGCGCCTATAATTTGGGAAATAGTTTGGAGCCATTACACACCAGGGTGTTTATCACAGGTAGTTTCCATGACAACTGGTCCAGATCGTAATTGGATTTAAATGGGCAGAACTGCTTGCACATGTTTCAAAGGGCCATGAGGAATGCACTGTAATCAATGTGCACGCTCACTTTTGCTTGCTGTGTCACGCTGTCCTCCTCTCGTTTTTCCTCACCTAGCACTCAGTACTTAGCTAATCCACATCCAGAACTGGACGTACGGTTTTTGCGCACTGGTTTGTCTCATATATAGCAATAATTGTAGATGTAAAAATAAAAGATTTCCGCAGTAACAATGCAGGAGCTTCAGCTGAGCTGAGAACGTATTGGTTTTGGTAATCGACCTTGAGGACTTACTATTTTACTGGGAGCGGGTTATCAAGATGGAGTGGGTGTTTATAAAAATGCAGCTAGCTTATATCTGGAATTTCAAGGGACTTTGGGGCTTTTGGTTTAAAATATTTTTATCTCTGTTGGGATTAGCTTACATAGCATTTTAGTATTTTAAGCTAACACTTACATTTGCCTATAAACAGGCTCTTGTGGCATCTTAGAGGGCAAAAATGAGTTTAATATAACCATTTTACTTTGAATATATAAAAACATTTATGTAAAAAAGATTCTATAAATATAAAAAAGATATTTATATGAAAATTTCTATATATACGTTATGCCTAATTAGTTTTCAAACGTAGCATTCTTATAAAACTACACATTTCTCAATGTTTGTATCATTTAGTGATACTGTTAAGCATCACTGTGGCTTTTGACGTCTATGAAACTCTAAATGTGGAACGCAAATAAGCGTGGGTTCCACAACAGAAACAAGGCAATGAACTAGAATGTGATTGTAACAGTATCTAATTTGTACCGTGAATCTCTAAGCATGACTAATCAAGGGTGTTTACTGTTTCAAATCCCACTACTAAACCCCGTTTGCTGTTTTTGTATGAAAGGATAAAATGTAGGCTAATGCATTTGTCTTATAACACTGTAGATGTATATACCATTCGATCTGTCTGTTGGTTAATTATTCAGAGCTATTTAATCTTTTAATACTACTTCTGATTAATTGCCCTTGGGCTCTGACTCTGTAAAGTTGAGCTGAAATCTGATTTAATTTCTTTTATACTCATGTTTGACATGCCGCATAGCACTTTTTAGCGTATGGTGTAAAGTTACACAGAAGGCTGTGCTTTAGTTCCGAGTTTAAACCACATTTCAAGGTATTAGGATTAGAGGAGGATGTGTGTGTATGTTAGACTTGCATATGTTAGGAATCGCAATAATGTTTAGGTTTAAGATTTCCTCTGGGTTGATAAACCGCTTAAGTCAGCAACCTTACTGGAACTCTTGGTCATGCAGATTTTTTTTGCAAGTGCAAGCTTAAACACAGAATTGATCTCCAAGAATGTGTGCTTTTTTGCTGCATGAAATTGTGCAGCTAGGAACAAGACAAGAAAAACAAACGCTAGCAGCGCTGTTGTCTTTCACACGAGGGTGAGAAGGAATTCTGACGGGCCAGCACATTTGTTGCGTGCTGCTCATATTGCATGGATGTGCAAATTGGCGGGGCTTGAAGTCTGGCTAGAGTGTTGTTTCTGTCAGACAGGACACTTCAACATGGAAGTGTGACAAGGTCCGTTTGCGTCATTTTTTTTTAAGCTAAAACAAGCAAGCCTGGTATAACCAACGACTGGGCATGCAGGCAAATATGTGCTCCAGGCACCCAAAAATGGACGTCTCGACTTCTTGCCAAAAGAGAAGACATTGCTTACAGTCCATACAGCGCAAATCGCAAGATGCCTGTGCAACTGACAGAAAGTGACAGCAAGGAAGAAAAAAAAATCTGACTGACAGGATTCATTAGTAGTTCCCTTTGCTTTAAGTCCACACACAGTTGTCGCTTAGCTAATTACAGCTCGTTTTTATGATGTGAAGTCTTTGCCCGCAGTCGGGGCCCTTCGGGCAACAATAGGGAATGTTGTGGACCATAGAAAAAATAAGTGGAAACAGACGCTTTGCCTCGGTTTCCACCCGTTGTTGTTTTTCCGCTTTTATCTCTTTGTGCGTCTCCAGAAAGTCAGTTCACATCATGGAGCATCTATTAGTCATTCCAGCCAGTGAGCGGTAAGGAGTTACTTGGCTGAACCCTGGAGCAGGGTGGTTGGATATTATGCAGCCAGAATGCCTGGCTTGGCGCTCTCGAGTGGCTGCTGGAATATACATGGCTCATTGCTGCTGCTACGACATTCATGGGAATGTCAGAGTAGCCTTCCATATTAAAACGATAAGAAGTATGAAAATACATTGTTACATTCTGCTCATTTTGTTTGGCACAGAACTAAAAACAGGCTCCCTTAAGGCCTTTTTTTGATTCTAATGTACAGTATGCATGTGCAATGGTCTGTGTGGGGTATGTTTTTTTCCCCTGTTCTGTTATGAACTGAGGTGGGTGTGATGCGTACTTGTTTACTTATGGGCCAATCGGGACTGGCTGAGTTAAAGAAACAGACAAAAGCGCAGAGTTAGAGGACCATGAGGACCCGCTGTCCTAAAGCGATGAATTCAATCATACTTTATAGATGAATGCTGTCATCCTCACGAGAGGAGCCGAATATATTTCACAATTAAAGGAGTGTTTTTGAAACTGAATTTGTAAAGCAATACAAAAAGAAGAGGGTATTCTGTTGTCTTATCACGTCACACAGGAAGTCGAAATGTCCTGTTTGTGTTTAAAAAATATCAAAGAGTTTGATGTTTAGCACTAAGATGAAAATCACCATGTGGTGACAGCCCCTTCGCCCTGAAAGACAGAGCAGAGCCGAGCTGAAGCCCTTCACTCCTGCATAGTTTATAACAATTTAGGCTGATGAGTCAGGTGTCTTCACCTAGCTATACATGGCAGGAATAACAGAAACAGAACAACACAGCCCTCTATTATTTGCAGGAACCTTTATCAACAGTGGCTTAAAGTAATATGCAAACAGTATTAACAAAAAACAGTGGGAACAAGAGCAAATGAATGGAATCTACACAGAGGTGGCTAATCCCCGAAGCTGCTGGGACGTGAGAGTTGAAAGCATTCTCACACTCAGATGGCGCAACTTTATTTTTGAGCTTTGAGAAGTAAAACCCTATGGAAATAATAGTGGCAAGTACTACAGAAAACTAGAGTACTAGAGTTGCTAACGAGATCAGAAGGAATTAATTTTATTAATTCGCTAAGTACATTAAGTGTATTTAAATCCCAAGACCGCCAAGCTGCGGCTGTTGTGCCTATGAGCAAGGCTCTAAAACCTGAACCGCATGCGTAGAAAATAAGTTAGATATATTAGTATGTATTTAGCAGAAAGAGTAACTTACATTTATACAACTAAGCAGTTGAGGGTTGGGGCAGCAGTGGCAGCTTGTTGGTTTCCCAATATGACCCCACTTTTGCAAATTCTGTAATAAGATTCATTCGGTCGGTGTTGATGGTGTTAATTTACAACACAGATTTCGTTGCTTGCCCACTGTGGCACAGGCACTAACTGTCATTTTAACCCAATTTGGTGGTTCTAGGAATCGAACCAGCGATTTTGAGATCAGTAGGCGAACGCCATAACCACTGAGCTACAACTTATACTCAGTAACACTGCTAGCCTTTATGATATTATTAGCAGCACAATAACATTTTTGTTTCAGGGATTAAACAAAAAGAAAGTCAGTCAGAAAATGCACAGATATGGTTTATTTGCAGTGCCTTCTGTCGGAGAGACACAGAACAGCGTCAGGGTTCCATCTGGTCTGTATCTGCCGACTGGTCAGATCGCAAATGATTATATTAGTTACAGATCAAAAAAGAATTTTGTTGTGAAATATACGGTACATTGTGAAAGATCAAATGTTATATGTTTATTCATTTAAGCCCCCTGGAGGAAATGCATCACAGCAACGGGTGAATTGTAGCATTCAACATCTGTCAGGTTAAACTCGTCAGACACCGTCCTGCCGCTTACACAGTGAATGAAATCAGAATCGAATAATATGGTTTGTTTTCTGTTGCCACAGATGATTAAGATTTGTGAATTCAGGGGTCTATAAAGACAATATGGTGAAAGGAAGAAAAAACAAATGTGGATGTCCTGGAGGTTGTGTTACCGCGGTCAATCTGGTATACATCTTATATGTATAGCACTGAGGGTATGATGGGAAAAACACACCGCTCCGTTGTGGAAAAGGTTCATCTGATTCCTTCTCTGTCCGGAGATTCGGAGCAGGGGGTATGAGCTACCACAGAGAACCTCCTGGCAAGGAAATCTAACCTTCCCGAATAGCTTGTGTTCCTATTTAAGTTGACATTTCTATTTTATTTTTCTTACTGCAGGATTTTTTCCTTCACCCAAATGATTTTAGAAAATTGGATTTACATGCACCTATTAATCACACAGCCGGAAAAAAATGGAACATAAAACGTAAACAGAGCACTCTAATTTCCCAGTTCTCAAATGCTGACAGCGTTGTAGCCTCACTCGCCAAAGAAAACAGGTTTTAGGCATCATTTCATTTTGTTTTAAGCTGTAAAGAGAAAAAGCGCCTTTTGCAGGTCCCACCACTAAGGACAATGTAATTAGGAAAATCTGGGAAAATGCCGTAATGGGTTCAGAATTTTTTTTTCCTAAGAGATGCTTTGCGAAAACACAAAGGGAAAAAATATTCTCGATTGAGATGTATAGGGTGTGGAAGGTTGGGGCTTGTTAAGTGACCACATCTCAAAGGGGTTTGGAGAATACAGGATTTTCTTCAGTGCGGAAAAATAGATCTGCCGTCAAATTATCTCCTTTTTAAAACTCCCTAATCCCGAGAAGAACATGTGCGAGACTTTTATTAGGTGAAGTTCAATGTTGAGTAACTGCGGCGTGAGAAGAGGCAGTCCTGCACTCGGTCTCGTCATAAAGAGACGTGCCATCATAATGTCACTCAACCTCTCAACACAAATGTGAGGCTGAACCGCTCTCTGACTTTCTTGCCCTTAAAGCACTGAGGGTTTGAGTAAAACACTTACTTGGCGCAGTGATGCTCTTCAGTCATCATATTTTGAGTTTGCTTCCCTATTACCAGCAATACCTCGACTTTGAGCCTCGTGACGGCACACGTGAGATCGATTATGCTTCCTTTGTAGCGTTGTCTGCACTGCCAAACACTCTCCAGACCTCAGATGGTTGTATTATTCCATGACAGTTGCCTGGGCTCTTTCATTTCATCTGATGTTTTTTGAACATGTGCAAAAAGAAGTGATGCAGTGAATTTACATGGTTTTTTTTTCACCGCCTTGGGGATGTTCATGTGTGGGTGTATGCTAGAGGTGTGTATAGTGGAAACTATTAAATTTGGCTTATTTGGATAACTTAGACTTTTTATTATGATCAGATATGTTGCATGTGTTGGTGGGTTGGCGAACACCTTCGAAGACTTTGGGAAACACAGTCCATGTGGCTTTAATGGTGCGTGGAAGACGGTAGGCTCAATAATCGCGGCTGACCCTGATCCAAAAAGTGTTTTCTATCGGTGCAGTTCAGCTGACCTCATCCACCTTTGGAGATGCAAACATGACCTGTTTAACCCTGTGTTTTTGTTTTTGCTTAGAATTGGGTAAGTATTAATAATTGCAGGCGATTAGCACCAGCCGTGAGCCATTTGGCCTGTATATTTGCACTCAGCAGGAAATAGACTGGTCATTGCTTTGGTCACATGGTCACGCCAGGTTTCTTTGATTTCTGTGTCCATAATTAACCCTTTATCTTGACTTGCTTTTTAACTCCAGCCTTAACCTGACTAAAATCTCGTAACATAGTCCCTATTTTGGGCTACTCTTCTATTTACGAGATGAGAGTTTCATCTATCGCCAAAACTGAGAAATAGTAGAAGTTTTTCTTTTTCTGACAGTGTGTCAATGGAGTAGTCAACACATCTGTGGTTTGGGAGCATAATTTTCCTCTCTACATAGCACATGCAGATGCTGTAATACTGGATTATTTAAAGCTGCCTACTTTCTGCTCGGCTTCCCAGAATAGTAAGGACTTTGCTGAGGAAACTGCCACTGGAAACCAAAGCCACTGTGAGAAATCGTAGTCAGGTTGCTTGTTGTTTCTTTCATTTTTATTTAGAGATAAATGAATACTGACCAAAACAAATAAGCAACACTGAATATCTACAATGATTTAGAACATGTTTATGCAGTTAATGAGTCACCATATATATAAATTCGGCCAAAATAAGTGTGAGGCAGGAGACGAGGAGGAATCCATGTTGCAGAAAACGGTTTTATTAAACTCAAAACAGCAGTTTATAAGCGTAATCAGTAAGCAGGCAGAAGTCACAGTAATCAGAAACAAACCGGACAAACAAATCCAAAACCCAAGACAAAGATTCTAAACCAAAAACCGAGGGAAAGCAGGCAGACAGAATAAACACTTACTATGTCGCATAGCATAAAAATACTTCACATCGCGAGAGTCTTGGCTGCTAGCTTATGTAGCTAGCCAAACAGGAAGTGATACCCGAAGTACTACCAGAATGCTAGTATTCCTGTGACGGTGCCCTCTGGTGGTGAGATGGCGGAATCGTGACAATCAGAAAGTCCCTGGCAGTTGCCATGTAAAATCGTTTACTTCCAGCATGATAAACTCGAGCCAGTGTTGGGAAAGCTTTTGATTTCTTCTGTATTATAAATGTAAATTTAGGGCTCTGTTAGCTAATCGCTTATTTAATGGGGGAAAGTAAATAGTGTGTGCAAACTACACCAATGTCAGTGAAGCATTCTTATAGCGGCATGTGTCAAACGTTTGTCTGAAGACTCTAAGACTTTAGGATTGTCAAACATTGCAGTCTGGGAAACCCTGAGAAATGCGCATTGTTGGCTGAACATTTACATTTTCCCTGGACAAAGCCGCAGTTTTGTCTATTTGCTGTAGCATTTGCTAGTAAATAATTTTTTTCTTATTTTCGTAATTCATATTCTTACAAGTTCTGCGGTAGGCTGCAGAGGGATTTTGGATTGACATCAATCACATCTGATTGACAGCTTTCGTTATAGAAACTTTTAACTAAATTTTTGTGATAAACGTCTTGTTGTATTTTCAGTGGGACTGTTAGTCAGTGGTGGACCAGTAGGGCCAACAAGACATGTTCTAATGATTTTAAATATAATCATTTTTGACTGAATATGAATTTAAGGATATCCAATAGTCTAATCTCTTTACTCTTAGTTGTGCTGCTTCCATTCTAGTTTGCATGTATAAAAGTTCATTCAATTACATTCCAAGCCTCTTCTTGTTTTAATTAAGAAGGATGGATTTTGTGTACAGTTAATCAGAAGTTGTGGTAATTATACTTATTTTTATTTATTTTATTATTTTTATTTTACTGTCATTTTGTGTTTCTTTATAATATCAATAGCTTCTATACCTGTGGTAACATAATGATGGTATATATATAATAAATTCATCCGGTTAGGACACCGCTGACGGCCGATAGGTGAAATTCGTGGCCCACCATCGCCAATAGGTATAAACTGTCGAGTCTCTGGACAGGCAGCATATATATGTTTAGTGTTAACAAGGTCTTATTGCCATCAGTTAACATCTGATTAGCCATTTACACATACATGACAGGAGAGAACCTATAGCACTTAAACTTATATCTCACTTTGAGAGCTAATTAAATACAAGGCATGAAGCGTGACTGTGGTAACTCATGCTTATGATTGATTCAGCCTGATAACGGAACTTTGCCCTTCACACATATACACACACACACACACACACACACAAAACATTAATCACCTGAGAAAAATGCCCGCTCCCTGGTGGCAAGAATAGCCAAACAACGACCTTAAGTAGCACAAAGCCATTTCTCAGCAAATGAGTCCACTTGGGCCGGAAGGGCTTTTGGCTGTGGAGATGAAAGGCTCTTTGGGGAGCCTGTATTAATGAAATTTGCTGAGTGAAAGCTGAGCTGCCCAGCCGGGGCCCAGCAGCCCCCTTACCTACTCATACTGACGCTTGGCCCAAGGTCACAAGCTGCAGCCCAACCAACACTTCCTCCTGTCCTCGCTACTATTACACACACACACACACACACACACACACAAACGCACACGACCAGAGACAGACACCAACTCATCAAAAGGTAATTTTACACCCCTCACTCAAGCATAGCCGTAAAAAGAGTGCAGGCTGCATTGTTTAGTCGGGAACTAGTTTGAACTGATATTTGAACTCTATTCACATCCTTTTTATCGCCACATCCTGGTTGATTATTCTCCAAACTGCTACTCCAATCTGGCCATGAAAGTGAGGTTTTCCACTATTTTTCCAGCTGATTTTGGAGGTCCATCACGTCTGTGTAAAAACATGCTGTGCAGAGACTGAAATACTTGCAATTCGGGTGATAAAAGGGTGTAAAATATTCAAATGTAATTTATGCTATTACAGGGTTATTACACAGGAACTCTGTATGATCCAAATTGTTATATGCAGTTTGTTTGTTGTGATGGTTTGTACAGGCTGCACACTGAAGCCGCACACAGTCATGCTGGATATGTTTTATTAATTTAAGGTGAGATGTAAAATATGATGAGAGGTCTCAAAATATCTCCTGTCTTCCCTTCTGCAGCATGAACTATTCATGCACACGCTAAGGCTGTTTCTCCTCAGAAAGGTCAGCACATTTCAAGCATGAACACACACTCTTGAGAAAGAAGTATGGTCTCGGGTAGAAGGGTTTAGGGGAGAATTGTTTTGTGTTAGAAGGAACACTGTTATTGACATATTGAGATAAAAAAATTGTCTTAATAGATTTGTGTTGACACCAGAACTGTGCAATATGGACAAAATAATCATATTTTTTTTATGAATATTGCAATTGCAAATAAAGATATAATAACCATTTTTTTGCGACCCCTCGAACCTAAATAGGTTGTACAGAATGTAGTGCTGTACAGCATGTTCTATGGCTGATGAGGCTATAGAGTCCCCCCCTGCTCAGCTATTTAACACAAATATTAGATGATGAATGAAAAGGTAACCCATCTCCTGCTCTTTGAGGTAGCGTGACCGTTCCGCCAAAGTATCCGACAAGCCTTCGGTGCTGAAAGGTGAGGGGGGCCCTGGAAATAGAGCTTCAGGTGATGAAGTTTGAGCATCCTTTGCTTCTTCCCATGAGGACAAGAAGGAGGAGAAGAAAGAGGAGGGGGGCCAAGGAAAGGAGGGAAAGCTGTTGAAAAGTCTCAGGAGGACAGTTTCTTAGGAAGGTTGCAGGTCAGCCATGCGGAAAGGCTGGAGTGCTGTTTTAGGAGTAAGGTCAAGCACGGGCATTGGGGATTTGACAGCAAGTAAAAAAGGCACCCTGTGGCGTCCTCTCCTAGTCATGACCCGCAGAGACATTGTACTAAAAGCTAAGTGTATGTTGGTTAAATTGTTTGGCTGTCCCTTTTGCTACCTGTGACTGTTGGTGAATGGATAAAAATAAAAAAGAGAGGAACTGTGTGTTTACTCCTGGCCCCGGTCAAGGCTACTAGTGCTTGTTAAGTTCTAAAATGTTTGTTTAGGAACAGCTTGCTGTTTCAAGGGATTCTTTGTGAATTTCACAGGTAAGTATTTGTATCTGCAATTGGTGACTATTACAGAGACAGCCATCATTGCACGCTGAACAAGCTATGGAAAAACACAGCCTCTGCACACACATACTTAGAGAAGACACACTGTCTTCATTTTAACTTTGCCACAAAGAAACCATAACCTCTTCCAAGCTCATCTCCCCTGACATTTGTTTCCAATCAAAACTTCAATTCCCCCTTTTTCCGGTTCAGAACTCTGAGATAATGGCATTAACCTTTTGATACGTTTCCATCTTTCTTGCAAGTTCTTGCTTAATGCTGAACCTTACCTAACATCAACTCCCGCTAACCAATTTACTCAGTTCTAAGCCTGCCATATTGCTTTTGAAGGGCATGGCTCTTTGCTGTACCTTTTTCCTGTCCTGGTTTTCTTTTTTTCATTCCTGTGACATTATTGTCCTCTAATTATGGCCTTCCAAACAGCAGACAAAGTAGTCAAAAAGTCTTTAGAAGGAAAGTTTACTAAGGTTTCATAGTCCGAGAGCAGTTTCCGTTAATAGGCTCATGAAAGATTGCGAGCGCTTTGAGGAATGAACAGCCTGACACCGGTGTAACAGATTCACTTTTAAGGTTTATAAGGTAGCTCTTGAAGAAGCATGGATTTAATTATTTGGGTAATTTTTATCAGCATTACTTTCATTCAGGCGTGTCTGTGGGTTGGTCACTTATGGCCAGGCGCACGTATTAGGGTGACTATAAATTTGACCAAATGTAACCCAACCCCCTCAGTTAATTTCTTCTTGGAGTAAAACTGCCAGAAATGATTAATTTGAGACTCCGCTAAGCCGCTAATATAAATGAAGTTTAAATCAGGTGTTTTCCTTTGGGTCCGCAGTTAATTTACAGGGATTTTTTTGATTTGTTTGATTAAAACTAGTAAGGACCTAAAGGCTGTTTTTATTTGGAGGAGGTCGGTATGAGTGTGTATGCTGTTTAGTTTGTAACCTCCAGACTGTAATATAAAACGGTGTGGCTTTAATGCTAGAAATAGTTTTAGGCAGCCAATTTGACAGCACAAACTTCCCTCATTAACTACTAAGTGTCTAGAACTGTCTGGATACGTGAACATGCATTAACTCTAGACTGAATGATAAAATGCTCTTTAAGGAAGGACGGGAGCAAAGTGGTGTCTTTTATCTTAAAGCATATGCAGATTACTGTGTCCTGAGCTCAGGGTGGGGGTGGAAGTGTGAGTACAGAAATGTGCAATATTGCATTCTAATTTACAGCATTCGGCAGACGCCCTTATCCAGAGCGACTTACATTTATCTCTTTTATACAACTGAGCAATTAGGGGTTAAGGGCCTTGCTCAGGGACCCAACAGTGGCAACTTGGTGGTGCTGGGAATCAAACCCCGATATTCCAATTAGCTGTCCAACACCTTAACCACTGCTATCATTACTTCCTTACCTTTATAAACCTTCTTATCTACCTTTATCGGAACATAATAAATCAAGGAAGTATTCAAATACTAAGAATGTAACTACCAGCTTTTTTGAACCGAGTTGATCATTGCAGTCTATAGTGGGAAAGTGGTAGCTTGGAGATTAAGTCTTTGGACTACTGATCAGAAAATCCTGATACCCTTAAGATGCCTCTGCTGGGCTCCGGAGTGAGGCCCTAAATTGCTCTGATGGATAAAAGATGCAAGCTGCTCTGGATAAGCCAACTGTCAGAAATGTAAATGTAATGGCATTGCTAGCTATTCACATTAGCTACCGAAACCTGTCACACGGCTTGCAGGCAATGTGCCCTTCGGATCTGTATGATGTAATATAAATAGAAGTGAACATTTAGATTAATTTTCAGTACTTACAGACCTTTGCAAACCTCTGTGAGAGTTCTAAGGTTTTAACGAAAGTCTTACACGGCTCAGCGTTTCTATAGTGTCATATTTCAATGCATATATGATTGTGTTGGCAGGCTGCTTTACTGGCAGACATTAGTCGCGTTTGTTAACTTAGCTGTCCAGCTGTCTTTCCTTTGCAGTCTCTAAACAGCATATCCTCTCTCTCTCCCTCCCTCTGTCTGACTCCCATAATCACAGCTCTGCACAGATTAAAATGCAGGGTTAGCATAAAATGCGGTCTCGTGCTGGACTTGCTCGCCTGCCTCGTAATGCTCACTTACCTTTTCGAGCCTATGTGCTTCTTTACACAAACATAGGCACCACCAGTCACGTACACACATACCTGTACATGTACACCAAGGAAACGCACCAAGTATTTCGCTTACTGAGATCCACATTATGTGTTTTAACATACGTATGGTACAGATTTGATACATAAAGCTGTACAAGATAAAAGCCATATTAAGCAAAAAGCTCAAATAAAAGGCAATACACATGTATAGGTTGAGTACACACACACAGACACACAACATTCTCTCCACCAGATCGCATACCAAGACTGCTTTTGATTGGATGACCCAATCTCCCAATCAGGGCCTAAGGATTGGCACAGGGGCCGTGAGCAAACAGGCGAATCCTCAAGAGTACACGAAAACCTTTTTACACCCATTTAGAGAGGGCAAATGCAAAATTTAGCATAGGCGACTGCAGTAAATCTGCAGCAGGAAACACAGAAGTGGTGGGCCAGGATTAGCTCAGAGTGTGCTTGTGGTTTAGTGGGTGCTGCCTCATAGTGCTGTTCTTGGAAGGCATGTTCCAGTTGCAGTTATGCTTGAGTACGGCTCAAGACTTTGGATTTTACAAGGCTCTATTAGATGACTTTTGAGTGAGAATGATTTTTAAAGTGCCTCAGTCAGAAAAATGAGACAGCGTTCTTCACACACACACACACACACACACACACACACATGCATACTTAGTAAATGACGTCAAAAGTAATAAATAGGTGATTGGTTTCCTCTTTGTCACGTATCCAGCAATGTTCTCTTGCCACTGTGGAAATTTACAAAATGGACCCTCAGATGTCTTTGCATTGATCCCAATCCAAAAACTTAGCTTCATTATATGGGCAAAAGTTTGTGGCCCCTTTACAAACACACCCATAACTGTGTCTTTTTCTAAACGGTTGCCACAAAATTATAAACACTCAGCTGTATAGAATGTCTATATAGGCTGTAGAATTTGAATATCTCCTCATTTGGAACCAAGAGGCCCAAACATGTTTCAGTATTACAGTGCCCCTGTGCACAAAGCTGTCTACCAAAGCAATAGTCTGGGAACACAAGTGTTCTGCACAGAGCTATGCCTTTAACACACCCTGGACATCCACATCGGACACTAGCACCTGAACTCACTAATACTATTGTGACTAAAGATGCAAATTTCCACAGCCCCAATCTTTTAACAAGTGTGGACGTTCAATGAAAAGGGATGTTTAAAAAAATAAGGATGTACAGTAATAATGTAGTGTCTTTAGAATAATACACTTGTGTGGCCTCTTATTTAGTACTTCCTAATATGCGGGATGAGATTGATCTTTGAATCTCTTTACCTTTTCACAAATCTGGGTCATCTCAGCTGAAACAAAATGAGCTAATACCGAGGAATAGAGATAATATTGTCACTGGAAAAATAAGAAGTGATGAAAAGGTTATAAAACCCCATGGAGGACACTTAATGTCCCTCCTAACATGCCAGGGAATTAATAGCAGTGTGGATTTTATACCTGGTTCCTGGTGTGGTTGTGTTTGCTCTAAATCATCTAGTGTAGACTGCCGTGGCTCAAAACAATAATAGAGTGGAATAGAAAAAGGAAAGAAGGCGATCTTTCTATCAGAGAGAATGATTAGATCATTAGGAAGCTGTTCGATTGACCTTTACTCTTAACACCCTTTTGTTTGAGAGTTTCCAATCCCCCTTCCATGACAACAGGGTGCTAGTTACACAGCTAGAGGACAAATCCGCTCTCTGGAGGACAGACGGCTTTTCGGCCCAGCATTTGTCTGCAGCTGTGTCTACGCCGCAATCTGAAAAGAGGGAGCAGTGTACTAAAGAAGAGAAAACAGAATTGTCTGTCGAAGGCCAGGGGGAAGCTAAGTGGCTCCTTGGTTGTGGTGCCTTTTTTTTTCTCTGCCTCTTGTTTGTTTTTGGGCTTTGGAGCTAAAGAAGGGCTGGCAGGTCTGTTTGTGTTTTCCCACCACTAATGTGTAAGGAAGGGGGGGGGGGTGTAAAAGGACCAGTCACATTGCCACTCAACCCCTGCAAAAATGTGCATTGTTTCTTTGCCCCCAAACGTGTCAAGCTCTCAATAGCCAGACCTTTAATCTGTGCGCAAACATTTCTCTCAGAGACGAAGAGCAATAACTCCTGAATAAGAAGGAAAGAGAGGAAGAATCATGGCGTCATTTGCTGCTGGGCCAATACACTTGCGAGCTTCATTAAGATGTGCATGTCTGAACGACAACTGTCTGCATCTCATAAATACTGATTGTCCTGAGTGTGTGTGGACCAGGTGTGTTTACTGTGGCAGTAATATTGGGACACAACACATTGAATCAGTTGCTTCGTATCAAACACTTGTGTTTCAGGTCACACAAATGGCTCGATCAGCGTGAAGGAGGGTGACACAGCATGCTCCTCTGATGTATGATCCATTTCTATTTAATGTGCCGAGCTCACACACACTCACACTCACATACACCTAAACACACCCTTTCCTTTTACAAGCCCAGCGTATAGGGGAAAATAAGGGTACTCTTTTTGGTGTCTCATTACTTAAGCTTTTATAGGCTCAGTGGATTGAGGTCCTGGAAAAGGTGACTACAATGAACTTCCATTATCTCTCATAATGTTTTAAAGAATGGTGTGTTTGTATCTGTGTGTGTGTGTGTTTGTGGGTGGGTGTGTAAAGGCAGTCCTTTTGTGCATGTGCGCAGACCCTTGTGTAGTCCAGCACTATTAACTACATAAAATGAGGCAATATACCAAAGTTAAATACGGCTATAACTATTTTAACATAATATGAAAGAATGCTTAGAAAAGTCGTAAATCTTTACACATTTGGCCTAACACCCTAATCCAGAGCAACTTACATTTATCTTTTTTATGTGACTAAGGGGCCTTGCTCAAGGGCCCAGCAGTGGCAGCTGGTGGTGCCAGGAATCAAACCCCGATCTTCCTGTTAGCAGTCCAATAACTTAACCACTGTGCTACCACTTCCTTCACATCAGTGGTTAAAGTTTTGGACTGCTATCAGGAAGATCAGGGTTTGATTCTGGTTTAAAGGCTTTAGCTACTTTTCTGTAGTTAAGTTTTATAATAAAATAGGTTAATATTAAGTTTTAGCAATTCTTTAAAAAAGGTCACCATGGTAAAGTTATAATTAACAGTAATGATTTATTAGTAACTCCAAAGTTATTTTAAAGACTCAAAAACTGATTTATTAGCTTTTGGGGTTAGGATGTGTGTGTGCATCCTTATGGCTCTGCCCAGTGATGCGTGCTATAGGCTACTGACCCCAGGTGCCCTGCAGGTGTGCTGAGGCAGCTGAATGGAATGTGGCCCCACTCGAAGAGATTCCCATCAGCATGGACATTCCACACGCAGGGACATGGACAAAGGCCAGTTGTTAACGAAGCCGAGATGGGATGAATTTCCAGTTGTGTACGAAGCACAGTCTTTGCTAACAGGCTTTGACTGACTGTTGCTTATTGGCTTGTGTCAGGAAAAAAAACAGGCATTTCCCCTGACCTCTGTTTCCAAAACATTCAAAGGTGTCTTTTCTCACAGAGCGCTGTGCGGTATCCGAAAAGGCAGCGATGATGCATGACCTCTTTGTTAAAACTAACAGTGCTAACATCACATTGACGCTAACAGCAAGTTGACAATACCTTGCTAGGTATATAACCTTTGCACAGCTACTTACAACTATATGACTACTAGGTTACATGGCCACAAATGCTTAAAGGTTTAGCTGTATGGATAATTTATGTATTTGTACGTGTCAAAGTTATTTATGTGTTCGCTAATGAGATTATCATCCTGGGCGTTTCCGTTCCGAGCAGCAGCACAGCGTGAGGCCGATTTATGCTACACCCGGCCAAAAAGATGAGTCGAGCAGCTTTTTGCGTTCACCTCGAGTGGCCCCTGATCCCTTGTTAAAATTAAAGGTGTTTGTCTTTGTTCCAAGAGTGCGCTCATTTTATTTATTCTGGAACTTTTACGAAATGATTTGCGTGTCTTGCATGAGGAAAACGGTGGTAAGCGGGGTAAATTTATAACCAACGCAATCTCAAAAACGTTTTCTGGCAAGTCATCAGTGTTCTACCAAAGGTCCGGAAACTACCGAATGGGACTTCACACATGGAGATTGCATTGGACAAAAAGCCTGCCTACTACACAGACTCAGTAACTCAGTAACGTATCTTCGTTTGACGAGTGAGTCTCTGCTATTTCTCATTAAAGCCAAATTGTTGGAGTTTGTCTTTCAAGTAGTGAGTGCTTTTGTTCAGTTTGGCTTTGTGTCCACTAAGCACCTTCCCTCAAAAATAGCTAATGAGTTTAAAGGAATGCGAGCAATGCGGGTAATGCACAGTTTACAACCAAACCCACCCAGGAACTAAAATAACAAGAATGTAATTAAATGCGTAAATATATAAATCATTCTGCAATAATAAGACACATGTGATATGCAGGAAGTGTAAATATGAATAGTCACACAGGGGTCAAACAAAAAGAACAGATCTTTACTCAGAGCAGACTGACTGCACTTTCCTGACTGCGATGCGGCCAGATTTCCTATTTCTGAAGTAAAATCTGAGTTTGTCAGCTTGTTTTCTGAACATATGTGTGTGCAATATGTAGGAGAAGCTACTACATGATCTCCTGTTATTTCTCCAAGGAGTCTGTTTAAATATTAGCTTTGTGCGAAAAACAAATGTGGCGTCGGAGAACGTAGGCCCCCTGTTGACTGGGGAGATGGTCGGCTTTGCGACAGCGCAAATATTTTGGCAGATAGTTTATTTTCCTGTGAGAAAATAAACACGGTGTGATGTTGCTACGGTGAGCAGGCCTGGGTGAAACTCGCTGGCAGCAGACCCAGTGTCCGGAACAAAAAAAACACCATGAGAGTTTTTCATTACTTTAGGGGTGGGAAGAGAAGAATGAGTGGAGCTTGACCTGTGTGCAGTAGTGAATCACACCGCTGGAGCTCCTGTATTGAATGCTATTAGACCATAGGAACCCGCAGAAGTGTTCGACTCGCAGGAGAGCTAATGGTTTCATGCTTAGAGGTGTAATGCATATACTGGAGAGAAAATATAGTGGCAGAATTTGATATACCGCATGCCAGGTGTGCCAGAAAAGTCTCTCCCTATTATTTTAGTCATTTTTCTGTCATATGTATTTCCATTGTCTGGGTAAAGGTCCATTTTATCAAAATAAACTATTGTTTCATAAAGGCCCTGAAGGCGTCTCTGTTTCCACACATCAAAATGACTTATCTCAATATCAGCCAACATCACTCCCAGCTTCACAGGTGCCACCGAAGCTCTGCCAGTGTATTAGCCATCAAAAGCAGATCTAAAGTGTCAGCTAGCACATTTATTATTATTATTATTATTTTTTAATTTGTGCTTTTTGCCTGTGGTGTGGCATTTTTTTTACCGTTTTAGGTTGAGGAGAGACAGCGACAATCAGTCACATGATCATGCTGGGCAATACAGAGAGTTTAAAATGGTTAAGGTTTTACACTGTGGCAGTTGTTTTAACTCTAGCCATTGTCCAACCTGTGTGAGTCGAATCAAAATACCAGCATAAACCCTCCCCTTAATGCGGTTATCTATAGAAAAGGAAAGAGTTTTTCTTTTCTTAACGCTATCTTCCATTCCCTGTGCACACAAGCTAGCCTTGTCTCTGGGGAATCCTTTTGTACTTCACTTGGCTTACTTCCACAGCACCTGGTCCTGAAGAGGAACTTTTACTGAAGAGTCTTACTGAGTGACATGTGATTGAATAGAAATTCTAGCCTAGATAAACTTCTAATTCGGGACAATTGATGCTTAATTTGTCTTTATAAGGTTAGTCACTGGAACAACTAGTTAATAAAATTGAGAAAACCCCTAAGTACAAAGTATCTTAAATTAAAAAGCAAGACCTTATGTTCTAATCAGAACCCAGCGTTAACAGTTCATCTTTAGCTGATGGAATTAGCCTCAGGCTTTATTAAGGATATAAAACATGGAAGGGAGTCTCCTTGCTGAGTTATATCTGACATTTGAACTTCATGATGTGGTGCAGATGTTCCTCACCGAACATAAATACAGCACTTTGAGCTTAGTAGTGTCTTCCCACATTAGATCTACAGCTCACACAGGAATACGGGTGAAAGCTCTGGGTGGAATAGTTGGCAGGAGACGAGATTATGTCCTGATCCAGGATGCGTTATTCCCAAGTACCTTATTGATTTATTTAAACCCAAAATAAAAGTTGAAGAGGTTGCAAAGTTGGATGACAAGTATTCCTGAAAATAAATGCCATAAAACGCTTAGCACAGTGTAAATTATGCTTAACACGTTCATGCAGCACGGCTCCGTGTCACATCTGAGCCAGAGTGAGAATGAATGCGAGAGTGTGTGTGTACAAGTCGGCTACGATTGACGTGTGTTTAAATGCTGGAGCAGGCACAGTAGATTTTCTTCCATCGTCACTTTCTGGGGGTTGAATGAGGAACCGTGACAAAATTGTAGACATTTAAATTCATACCGTCAGCTTTCTGTTAGCCTGTTATTAATATACTCGCTAGCAAACTGCATGAGGTTTGTTATTCTCAAAAGTCTCTTATTCTATGAAGGTAAATTAGCTGCTTGTTTTAATCAGAGCGGCTCGAAGTGGTTCTTGACCGACGCAGGAGGAGGTTATAGAGTGAGTGCCTTTGAAGCTGCAATGACGACTGCCTGATGAGTTCTTTTGCATTGTGATAATGACCTTTAACCCTCTGGGCCTGGTTCAAGCATAGCTCAGCGTCACTAAGAGACCTGTTTCTGAAAAAAAAAAAACCCACTGTGATATCCAAATGCATTAGAGCTAGTCGATTAGATTTTGGAACTAATCTGTGATTAAGTGGGTTATGCTCTGCTGTACATCATACCATGTTTGGAAAACATAATTGGTAGCCTAGAGAAAGTAAAATTAAAATGGTTGACACAGGCTTTGTTAATCCTTTCTTTATTAAAAGAGTGAAAAAAAAATATTTTACAAAATTTATAATAGACTAAGAAATATTATACGAACGGATAAATATACGAAGACGCAAAATCATCAATCACAAGGTGTCTGTTTGAAATTGGTGGTCTGCCTCCGAATAGGCGTCCTGTGGTAGGCAACACAATAATTTCTTAATTTTTAATATTTTTTTTTCTTCTGGACTGGCAGCTGTTTAAATCAGGCTGGAAATGATTAAAAAATATGCCATACAGCCCCAAATTGAAATATTAAAAAAATATATATATATTTAACTTCATTTTCATTGTGGAAGGTACGTGTACAGAGCCAATGAAATGCATTTTTTGCATATCCCATCTTAGTAAGTTGGGGGTCAGGGCGCAGGGTCAGCTATGATACAGCGCCCCTGGAGCAGGAAGGGTTAAGGGTCTTGCTCAAGGACCCAACAGTGGTTGACTTGCCGGTGGTGGGGCTTGAACCCAGGTGTCTCTGGTCTTCAAATCAGCAACTTAGCACCTTAACCATTTGAGCCACCAAATATTAACTCCATTAGTAGAAATTAAAATATAGGGTCTTTACCTGGAATTTATTCTTTAAAAGAAAATCAGTTTTTCTTTAAGACCGTTTTTGTTTCGCGTGGAATAAAATGATTAGAACCAAACCTGCACGTTTTTTTAATCCGATTCGTAAAACGTAATTTGTTTACTTGACAGCTAGAATAATTGAACTGCTGAAATGAGATGAATAGGGTGTCCTCTGATGCTCAGATTAGTCTGAAGAGCAGCATGCTCTTTTTTTTTTTGCTTCGCTTTTTGACTGGGCCTCTGCAGCGGTTTGAAGCTGGCGAGCGGTTGACAGTAGAAGTAGCTGTGTGGGTGCAGGCTGATTGATGAAGCTGGTTGTGGCATCTTCACCTCTGAATGCTTTATCATGCCCAGATGCCTTAGCTGGCTGAAGATCATAAGAGAAATGTTTAACATGGAGGTGACACTTGTAGCACAGTGATGGGGGGGGGGGGGGGGGGGGGGGGTCGGTGGGGGGGGGGGGGGGGGGGGGGGGGGGGGGGGGGGGGGGGGGGGAGGGGGCGGGGGGGGGGGGGGGGGGGGGGGGGGGGGGGGGGGGGGGTGGGGGGGGGGGGGGGGTGGGGGGGGGAGGGGGGGGGGGGGGGGGGAGGGGGGGGGGGGGGGGGGGGGGGGGGGGGTCTCGCCGTTGGACTGTCATTCTTTTTTAGATTGTTTATTTAACTGGTTTATATATATTAGCTTCCTGCTTCCCCACTCAATGTCCACCGCGAAGATGTCTTTGTTCTCTAGCTTACAGTCTAAGAATTTTGGGGAACTTTTTATCCCTGACATGCAGGTTTTTATACACTTTAATGACAAAAGTATTCAGACATCAATTCTCCTATTTTTTCCCCTTATAATATCCTTTACGCATCTAAAAATGCTTTTCGCTATATTGATAAACATTTTATTCATTCATCGTTTAGCCAGTAATGTCCGGTGAGGTGGAGTTCAGTCTGTGTTTCAGTTTCTCTTAATGGTGTTCAAAGGAATCGAAATCAGGGCTCTGTGCAGGACACTCAGGTTCCTCTGTTGCTAATCGAAACCAGGGCTCCGTGCAGGACACTCAGGTTCCTCTGGTACTATGATGCTAATACAATTTTTATACTACAACATTTGCAGATTCTAGACAATTGTGTGCTAATGGAAGCTTATAGAAGTCACCTAGACATCCACCTTTCTATTATTCCTTCTTCAAATCAGAGAAAATAGATAACACACCCACTCCATTACGAAGTTTAATTAGCTTTTTTAAGAAGGCGTGCGGCTTTTACGAAATCCCACATAATTATTGGCGCGTAACCTCTAAACTGTTTTGTCTTCCTGCAGCTTTTTATCTCGTAGGACAGGAAATAACGCTTGGAAATTGATTCATCATTTTCAATTATGGTTATGATAATGACTTCACTTTGCGTCTTGCGCTATTTTTCTTATAATAAGTTAAAATATTAGCCTTCATACACACTTTTTTGTTAGGTAACTGTAATAAGACACGTGCAAAATTGTCCAAAAGTCTAGATTTAGTTGAGAAGTAAAGCAAACTTTGAAATTCTTTATCTATATCACATTTGTTTTTCTTCGACAGTGGAAATGAAGAAAAGCTGTGACCTATTTCGATACATAAACAATGGTTGCTCAGTTATGGGTTGTTTATTTCCTTTCTTGTAAACACATCAGTTCTATGGCGTTTAGGAATCTGTGGGTTTGGTATTTCCCACATGAAACAAGCCGTTTTTTTCCTCACTGTACTTTATAGTTCATCCAGTTTTTATGTCTTATCTAAAAATATACAAAAGTTTGTGAACACATCACCACATCTTTTTTTTTTTTTTAAATCACAAACTGTTGGAAATAACACAATTATATAGAATATCTTGTTATTTTGTCGAATAACACATTTCACTTGAATTAATGACTCAAATTCAAACATTTTCCAGCATAACAATACACCTGTGACAATATGAGGTCCAGGAAGACATAACCTGCAACAAAAATCTAATACTTCATAAATATGTGCTATATTTAAATAAGTACGTATTTCTGACCATAAAAAAGTATGTTTTGTATAGTGGGCTTAATGAAATTGACATGCTTCATGTTGTTTTTGTCATGTGTCATACAGTATATTCCCACAATATAAAATAATAAATGGTTGGATGACATTTACTTTAATGATGTTAAAAAAGTGCAATTTAACCACAAGAAACAAAGTTTTTTTTCTGTTGTAGCTACAAGTTTCTGCATTGAGATCGCCGGAGCGTGGGGGTTTACGGAAAATCGCAGCCGCTTGCGTTTTGGCTTTTGATCTCAGTCAAAGGTGTCAAAGATTGGGTGTGTCTGCAAAAATTTCTGCATTGCCATGTTCCGCCATGTTGGAATACAACAAGTCTCATATTTTCCAATGTGCGTCCTTAATAATCCAGTCAGAAGTAATATATCATCTGGGTATTTTCCCATACTGTTTAATGTAATGCCATGGATTGCCATCGTTGGAGTGGAGAACTTGCACAAAGCCTCAACCTCTCTGGACACCTTTGAAATGAACTGATACCAAACATTCTTATACAAGATCTTCTGACCTCACTAATGCTCTTGTGGCTAAAATGTATTAGCATAATATATTTCCGTAAAATTGTGGTTAGTGTCATTAATCTATGAAGATATGAAGCGTTTGGGTTCTGTGCCGTGGTTTAATTTACACTAGCAGTTTGTTTATATGTATTGGCGTTAAACAAAATTAATTTTGCAAGGCGATGTGAGAAGAAACTCGAGTGAGGGAGGATAAGAGAAAAAAGGGTATCCGATATACAGATACAATTTAGATATAATCATTATCACTATCAATCCATCCCTGACCATCTAACAGAAACAATGTCTACCTTATACTTTATCCTAATTACTCAACTATAAGAATCAATTGTGAGTGAGTGGCATGTGAAGACGTTTTGAGTGGTTGCAGGCAACTTTGATGCTTAAACACCCTGTCTGGGTGCACACACACACACTGCTCCTATCACATCTCACCAGCTGCTACTTGTTCACGGCACTCTGTGGTTTGGTAACTAACCTCCTTGAATCCAGCAGACGACGCCACGCCTGGATGGCGCTCCGAATGCAGCAAGGAGGGTCAGTTGATTTGTTATGTGCTATCTAAATAAGGAAAGACTCAGGGACAGCTTGTTTCCGTTGTGTAATTCCTAGCTCTACCGATGAGCTTAGCTTTCTGTTAAATGCTACTTAAGCAAGCCTCACAGGAGCTGTTTCTACAAAATCAATACTGCACATTTTAGTGTCTGGTTCTCTTTTTTTTTTATGCCTTCGATGCATAAAATGCAATGCATTTTATGTCTTCAAGGCATCTTTGCATTTGCAGGACTACATGTGGTATGCTGACACTAGTAACTGATTTAGATCTGTTGCAAAACATGCCAGAATAATGATGAAATATTTGTCCTGAATGTTTTTACACTGAGTGTGTATCAAGCAATGAGAACCATATGGGTCTTAAAACATACTGGCAAACAAGTGCTCACTTTAAGCTGTCACTTGGTACCTACTTTTATAGGGTAATAATTTACAAAATAATAGGAGCTGGGTGCTAATATCTGACATTTCAGACTTAAATAACTCACCAGAACACCTGAGGCAACAGTAATGGAATTTGAAAAGGTGAACTAAAGGACCACCCATAGGTAAAATCTCACCTGGGAGAAGGTGCTCGTGCTGGCCAGATGCACAAAAAGTACCTGGAAGAGAACACCATCCTGTGTCAAACACCCCACTGGTAGACTCTCGGCCTTGTTGATCAGACCCAGATACATCCTTACCAGCGCTCCCCTTTTTGAATTCCAACTTGTTTCCTGGTGTCATGGTGTCTGGTGCCACCTAATTCCATTCAGTGGTCCAAACTGACAAGGACATTTGTTGGCTGTGTTCATGTGAGGTGCTTGCAGATAGAAGCCACCTTGATTGTTTTTTCAACTCTTATTGCCGCTGACCCCTGACCTGGATAGGGAAGCCCTTTGGCGTTGCTCCATCACCGGAGGTCAGGACATGGAGCCACTTGTCAGTACAGACAGGTCAGGCCTGAGCGTGTGGGTTTACGGAAAACCGCAGCTGCTTGCATTTTGGCTTTTGATCTCAGTCAAAGGTGTCAAAGATTGGGTGTGCCTGCGTCTTGTCAGGATTCTTCGCTTACTTTTGAAGTACCAGACCAATAGCAGGAAAATGCCCTACATATTTTTTGGAAACTAGGATCGCTGCATTGCTGGCACACATCGCTTCGTCTTTTATGAGAATCCATTTAAGTGTTGCCACCAAGTCTGTGTTTACTAGAGCGCTTTATCAGAGAAGGCTTCAAAATGTGAAAAACGTGAGCCATGTTTACAACAATAGCCGTAGCTTAATACATGTGCTGGTATTTAGAAAATGTGTCTGGGCAAGCTGCCTCAACGAATCTAAAAAGTATCTGATTTTCCAGTTTTTATTATCAACCTAATAGAATTTCTCTACTAAGCATTGGAGAGGTCTGGTTGCAACATTTACTCTGCTTTCAGAAAAGCTATTTTACAGATTAATTGAATGTAGATTTATTGTTGAAATGTGTGTACTGGTAGATGATACTTTCTCTGTACTGTTATTATAATTTATTAGCAGTAATGTGTCGATAACTTGCCATCAGCTTACTTTGAGCTCCAAAGGGTCAATAGGAGATGAACTCCGAGATGAACAATCTGAGTGCAGATAACCTAGATCTGAGATCTGAGTAAAGAGAAAAACTCTGCCCCCAAATGAAAACCTTGAGGTACCTCACCTAAATAGTGAAGAACATGTGTTAAGAAACATTGCCAAAAACAACACTTCCCTAAACTATGTGGTGCCCCTGGGAGTATAGTAGAGGTGAACCAGGGAAACTGGTCTATCTGCACACTGCAGAACTTAACTGTTTTCACCTGCTCTACTATTAACATCCGTAGAAGAAGTAATGTGCTACATTGACCCTAGCATTTACTGTACAACTTTACTAAAAAAAGTATATAAATAAAGTTCTAAAAACGTGCTTTTTATACCTTAAGTTCTCTGTTGGTTTTTTTAGGTTGTGTGAATTGTGTTAAGTTTTCAGTTAGTACTATTTAACCACCTACCTTGCAGACTTTTGTAAGCATTTAATTAAAAGCCCAGAGTATTTGAAATTAAATCTCATATTTATCTATAACACATTGTATAAATATTTTCACTTTTGATTTCTCAAGCTAAGCTAAAACCCCAAACTAAGTATTTAAAGTCTATTCATCTCTCTCATTACAGTTTTAAACTTTCACCTTTTTGGGGGTATATAGGCTTTGTATTGGGCCCATAAATGATCTTCAGCTCTATAACACCTGGCATCCATATGTTATACTGCTAAAGTCACCTGACAAAGCCCATCAGGCCAATTTTCTTTTTAATCATGGGTGCTATGTGAGCCAATAACAAAGCTGGACCTCTTATGAGGTGTTTACCTTTATTGTAACACTTTGGTAGAAGAGCTTCGTTCTTGAAATGAGATCAACAGTATGCCGACTAAACGAATTAGAATAGTTTGCTCTATCATTTTTTTTTGTCCTGTATTATTAATCACAAAAAAAATATATCTTCATAATGCATGCCGGTGACTGCAGTATAATGCATTTGATAATTTGAGCTGCGATGATCGCTAATCCACTGCTAGAGAGGACGGGTACTCTATACTAAGCAGTGATGCCGTTTCCTGTGGTGCTTTATTTCCAAGAAAACAGGCAATAATCCAAATATATTACAAAGGTTCAGAGGTATTGAGAAAGCAAAACATTCACCCATAATGATTGTGCAGAAGGTTCTCATTTCATGTACAATAGAGAACATCTGTGGCTATGTTGCAGCACATATACAACCCGTGCCCCCCCACCACACACACATTCAGTCTAGTATCAGTTTCCTCTGTAGCTTACTATCATAACAACCACCATACTTGCTTCTCACATTCATTTTTCGTTTCTGAATGGCTATTAAACAATAGTATGGGATACATAATATTTACATGGCAAGACTTGGTTAAACATCAGTGAAACTATACAGTTCCTCGGAATACCTTCTTTTCTTGGGTGTTCTTTTATTGTTCCATATAAACTCATTCGATAATTATCTGTGGTTTTTTTGTATCCAACAAGGATTCTCAGTGCATGCTATGCAGTCCTTCGCCCCACTTTCTAAACCCCTGTAGAGTGTAGCTGAGTTTAAAAAATCGCTGGGATCAGTCCTGGCATTTGTAGATTTGCATTTCTACCCCAAATGCTTAATTTGTCCCCCTTTGAAATTCTTTTGATGGTTTTGCAACAAACCCCACCATTCAGTCAATTTCAATTACTCCAGTGTTGTGGGTTGAGGTAAATCACCGTGCTGGCCCCTTTATTCACCAACCACCAGAAAAGCCCTCTGATTAGTCTGTCAGTTTCACTGTAAGACGGATCAAAAGATGAAGTTTTGAAAGAACCCAGCGAAAACGGTAGCTTTTCTATTTAACGGATAAGCAAGCAAATCTCCACTGATCTATAATCGCACGTTGGCGTCCCTCTACAAGCCGGGATTAGCGATGTTAGAGTGAATAGGTACGACTGGTAAGGGAATCTCTTTGACTAAAATATTAACACTTTGCCTGTTCGAAAGTGATTAGGAGCAGGTGTTAGTGTGGAGCTTGAGAAAACCGAGGGCCAGTTGTTACCATAAGACTTGTTACCATAAGAAAGCTGTGCCTCTGATTGATGGCTATGAGACCCTTGTGTTTTCACAGCACACATTGCCTGATAACATACATCAACGATAAAGCAAACAGCCTGTGAAGATGTCTAGCCCCAGACCTTCTGACTTTTTAAAATACACACTATATCCTAACGTTCTTAATTCTGGAACAAATACATTCTGTTTGATTTGATTAATGCAAAGCTCAGGCTTTTTCATGTTCTTGGTAATACAGTTGTCCATAATACTATACCATATACGGTACATACCCGTTAATTAAACATTATATATAAACCTTCAGTCAAATGCTCTTCAGGTCAAACAGCATTGTTCTGATGCACACACCATGTTCACAGTTGTCTTTGCAGCCCCCTTCATCGCTCTTATAACATCTCATTTTGACTCCTGCATGTCAAAAGTAAGCTAGAATGACTTCACATTCCCCTTTGCCCAGTGTAAAACCCCAAAATCAGAAGAACACATAACCTTCAGGATTTGAACCTGCCATCAGCATTCCTAACATACCCTAAACTGACAGAAGTGTGTTTTCCAGTTCTCCACTGTCTGTGCCAGCTTTAAGAATAAGAGCCAATGGAGAAAACCACAAATTCCGCTTTAAAAGACAATTGTACAACCAGCAATCAATGACCTGTTTCTATTTATGGTTCCCAGGGTGGCATTATTAGTCTTTCAGGTTTTCCAGAATATACAGTATAGTCATATTTTAAAGCATAATTGTATTATTTTTTCATGCTCCAAGTTTGACTTTTCCAGCTGTAGGACATTTTGGTTAAGTCTGTTAAGGTAACTTGTGCCAAACTGGCACTAGTACTAAAAAAAAGATAAAAAGGAAAGTGTGCTGATTTTCAGGCGTCTTTCTTTTATGCATGTTATTATTGAAACAGAGTACGGTCGTTTTGTTTGATTGGATTTGGGTAGCTAGGGTCAGGCTGATGAATTAAAGCCACCTTTGCCTGCAAATGGATGTATTTACCTTTTGAGCTGGTTTAATGAGTAGAAGAATGTCCCAGAGATGTTCTGACGTCACCTGTAATTCAAACAGCAAGGCAGCTAGGGAAAGCTGCCACACACTCGTGAAGGGAGCTCATTTAGACTCTGTAGCATGACAGCAGCACAGTTTTATGGCAGGAGTGGACATCCTGGAAGGATAAACAGCACTATAGTGTTTCGGATTGTTTTGCATGTGTATCAATATCAGCTTCACATCTACAATTAAGTCGTTGCTTCATCAAGAGATTGTTTTTGATAGAAATCCAACATTCCAAATTTTCCATAACCTCTGGAAAGTCAAATAAAGCTTCTTGCAAATAATGAGTGGAAATTTCTAATTAGGATGATTTGCTGTTGAAATGGAACCCTTTATTTGTTGTTCTCTCGGTTTGAATAATTTACGGGTCATCGGTTCTTGACAGTGTGGATCAGATTGTGCCGTGGTACTTTGATGTTTTAAAAAACTCTACCATGTCACTTATGTGGAACGGAGGTTGCAAATTACTTCTCAATACACACCACACACCTTTTTTCTATTAAGCACCACTAGAGTGATTATTTTACTACTTTATTATATCAAGCAAGTTATTCGAAGCCGCCCTAATGAGAGCTGTGTACCTAAAAGAATGTAAGTCCACGGAGTGTAATGATACAATACTCTGCAAAGGCTCTTGTGTGCTATAAAGGTAATGGCTATAAAACTGTGCATGCTTTACTCTCTGCTAGACCACTCACAGCTGGACATGACCTTCCTGCCAGCTCCTGCTTTCACAACCTTTACTAGTACATAAAGCGTTCAAGATGAGCAGAAAATCTGTGCTATGGCTTTAGATTCAGGGGCCAGCAGCGAGTGAGTGATCAGAAATATGGCCTTAGTAGTGGGAATATGCTATTAATGCAGTGGCTGCTTGGCATGAAATGCTATTTTTCTATAAATAGATCCTTTTCTGTAAGAAATAGTGTGAAATAATGTTATCTTGGGATAAACCTATTCGATGGCAGTAGTAGATCAACAGGTTCAGCCGTTCTGCTTGTTTTTAAAGGAGAGATAGTATTTCTTTAATTAACCTTGACTTTTGTGTGTAGCTTCTCCAGGTTGTTTTGCTTTCCAGTTGTTTCCAACCCCCCTGGAGTCTGGCGTAGTACTGTCTATTTCACTACTTATAGCATTAGGCAGAAAGACTGATTTTTCTGACCTCCTGAGAATAAAAGAAAATATACTTTTGGTTTATGTACTGTTGTCAAATTTATAAGGATTGCTTAAGATAAGCCAGTCCAGGCCAATCTTATGACTCAATGTGATAGGTGTTATGGAGTATGCATGTATGACTGCAAAGCTCAATAAAATATCCATTTTAAAGCCAGAGGATATTCACTTATGAGGCTCTGTTTTCCATATTTACTGTATATGCGTAATGTTCTTAGCACATGTGAGGGAATTTGAAGTCATATATAAAGACGTTGTGTTTTATCCAGCATAGAACAGTAAACAAAAAAATTGCCCTTGGCCCACTGTAGTGCATAGATTTTGAATAATACATTTTTTTTTACTGCTGTGGGGATTTTGACTAATCTTGAAAAATCAGTGAGGCAAATAGGTAGGAGATGCAGGAAAATTGTAACTAAAACAAGCTTAATGTTCTCTGTTAGGCACAAATGTTTCATGCTGGATCATAATGCTGTAAAAACATTTTTATTGCTTTAACGTTGTCTTATCATTTCGCGTGGACTTTTGTAATCCTGCTCTTACCCAACCCTGAAGGTATTCCTTCAAGATATTTTTTTGTTTTTTAAAGCCAGTAAAATAAGATTTTTAATAAAATCTTTGCACAAATCTTTAAACAGATATTAACACGGTTATTACACCTTAAAATGATATTAACACAGTTATTACACCCTAAAACGGTATTAACACAGTTTTAACACCTTAAAATGATATTTTTGCGGTTATTACACCTTAAAATGGTATTTATACTAATATTACACCTTAAACAGATATTAACGCTGTTTTTGCAATAACCTTTAAACGGTTATTACCACTGTTATTATGCCTTAAAACGATATTAACGTGGTTATTACACCTTAAAACTATATTAGCGCGGTTATTACACCTTAAAACGGTCTTCACGCTGTTATTACACCTTAAACCGATATTTACACTGTTATTACACCTTAAAACAACATTAAATCGATATTACACCTTTAAACGGTTATTACCACTGTTATTACACCTTAAAACAGTATTAATGCTGTTATTACACCTTTAAAACAGCTATTAACACAGTTATTACACCTTAAAACGGTATGAACACTGTTATTACACCGTTAAACCGTATTAACGCTGTTATTACACCTTAAACAGATATTAACACTCCTATTACACCGTTAAATGGTATTAACGCTGTTATTACACCTCAAAACAATATTAACCCAGTTATTAATCTCCTCAGTCCAATTCCTTGTGATAGTCATAGGTTGGATATCACTATCCAATCCCACTAATTAGATTATATAGTATTAATCTGAAAAAGTTGAAATTAAACCTCACCGATGCAGTAGACATCATATTGTTAATCCAGCATTAGGACATAAGGAGCGTGCAAGCCATGTCATGTGTGCTCAGTTTCAGCTTTGTGGAATAATGCTTTGCAAACGAACAAATTCTTAATTAATGTCAATGACAGATTCATTGCACTGATTTCTTTTTTTTATTCTTGCCTCAAAGCTTTAAAATTGAAAAATCTAATTTTATCTTACATGTACATGTGTCTGTTTATTGAAATGTAGTCTTAAAACGTTGGACCTCTAATTGGAAGATGCTGGGCCCCTGAGCAAGGCCCTTAACCCACAATTGCTCAGTTGTATAAAAGAGATGCATGTAAGTCGCATGGGTGTCTGCCAAATGTCATAAATGTAGTTCGATTTAAAAGTTTATAAATTAGTTGACTAGTTAACTACACTACTTATAATTATTTAAAAAATAATTTTTAATTGAAACCATTGGTAGTTTTTAGTCTTTTTGTAGAAAAAAAATGAATGTTCACTTTTGTGCCACTGACCTCTTACCCTTTTTGCCCTTAAAGGACCCTTTTTGTTTCGCCGTCTTTTTCTTTTTCTCTCTTGCTCCTCACCCCTTGAAACCTGAAGTCTAGGTGAATTCATGCGTCTGAATGTGCAAACACACATACATTCATTTCCTCAGAGTTGAATGTACGTGTGTTTGTCTGTCCTGAAGATGCACTGGATAACTCGCAGATGTGTGTGGAGGCCTAGTCCACCCCTTTCTTTGCTCAGAAGAAATTTATTCCATGATATCACCCTTCTCATAGCAGTGCCAAAAGAGGGTGATGTATTCTGAGCTCCAGGTGGTCAAAAAATGATAAAGATGATGATATTTAGCGCTGGTAGCTCACCTGGGTTGAGCAAAAACAGCAACCCGGATCAAGCTGCAAAAATTGGTTTCCGGCAACTTGATTACCTGTCGGATTTTAATTACCTTGACCCGCCTGCTGGATTGAACTAATATAATGGTTCACAGATGTTGTACTTGAAACTGCCCTGACACCAAAGACTGTCCTTTTTTTTACCAGAGGATAAGCGTATGGAAAGTAGCATTAATTATGCAAAGATATACTTTGTGACTACAAGACCCCACTGACATGCTGCAGAATTCCTCAGGCGCTCTTATAAGACATTACACTTTTTGATGCTAAAAAAAGATATAAACCTTCAGGCACAATTCTGCTCCACAGCCCCTTGTGCGCTGGCAGAAGAAAGGTTTTTTTTTCCTGCCACTGACACATCAGAGGCGCCTATAAGAGGTGTTAGCAGAGCTTGGAATTGGCCATGTTGATAATGTCACTAAAAACAAACTAGAGCCTGTAATCCGGGCCTGAGCAAAACCAGAACGCCTTTCCTGCAGTTCCCTGCAGTTGTGGACTTAAATTGAAAAG
Source organism: Bagarius yarrelli (assembly GCA_005784505.1). Lineage (NCBI taxonomy): Eukaryota > Metazoa > Chordata > Actinopteri > Siluriformes > Sisoridae > Bagarius > Bagarius yarrelli. The sequence continues at coordinate 3,448,469 of VCAZ01000008.1, read as the reverse complement.
GGACAGTTTGACGAGTTTGGACCAAAATATTTGACTGTATTTCAGCTAAGCTCAGCATGCGACTCTTCAATATGCCACAGTGCCAAATTAGGACAATAGACAGTTGGGCGATTTATTTATCTTTATATTGCTTGTGGTTCAAAGCTTCCATATGCAAAAAAGAGACAGTTATAAAACAGTTGTGGCCGTTTCATATGGGTTTTCAATCATCAGAAGGCCATTCTGATGATTTTACTATGATGTGCTCTATTCTGTAAAAGGACAAGAAAAGTTTATGACATTGATGGAAGAACAGAATAATGCAGGAAATCTTTAGAGGCCTAGTTAGTGAAGGCCACTAGTTTTGGACCGTAGCTTCACAGGGGCACCCGTAAATGTTCTCAACCTAAACTTTGACCCAGCTGCTCTCGGGAGCTCGGCCAACTTCAGTTGTCTGGTCTAGACATCAGGAAATCATTGCTCTTAGGATGTAAGAGTTTGTTGCCCAGTCTTCTTCATGTCTTTAAATACTGCAAGTTCCATCTGTCTCTTCAGTGGAAGAAGCCAAGGTTCTTATTACTCAGCCTCATCTCATATCAGGTTTAAAGATTTTCCACATATACAGATTCCACTTACCTTGGATCGGGTTTTGCTCAGAATATCATAATCAGAAGGTTCTTTGACTATTATCTGCACTAAACACTAGAGTGTCTTAGTAACAGACTACAATTCAATTTGGACTAATGTACTAATATATTCAGTCATTTGGACGCTTATGTATGTTAGACCAGTTGATTTTATCTAAGCAGAAGAGTGAACAGAAGTGCTGTTTCAGATATTAGCTGTGATAATGTAGACGTCTAGGCTTAGCTAGAGAGCCTGGATAATTTACAAAAAACAAAAACAAAAAACATGACCAGTACTTTCTGAGAACAGGCGTTTAATTAACAAAGCAGATGATAAACAAATCCTTTTCTGTAGCCGGCATGCAAACAGCTTAAAGGTTTTTTTGTTTTTTTTCCAGCCTCAAACAAAGCTTATTTATAATTTATTGGATTCTTGACTAAAGATTCGTTGAGGTTTTATTTAGTCTAATTCCGAAAAGCATATTGTGTCATTGTGTATCCTGCCGGAAACAGACACATGGAGTAAACATGAAATTTTGGAGAGCCAGTCAGATTACAGCCTTTGAGAAACGGAGAGAATGAGAGTAGGAATAGTGTAAAGAGATTAAACTGTGATTCTGGTGTTTAAAAGAAAAGATTTAGTTACACCATCTGTCCTATATGCCAGGGGCAAACAGTCCTGCTATACAGTAATTTTATACTTTTGTTCACTGACCAAAAAACGTTCAGTCTATAATTTTAATGGAAGGTTTATTCTAACATTGAGAGACACAATAACAACACAAACATCCAGAAATAAAACACATTTCGAAAATCGTTAGAATTTAATTTTAATTTAATAAGTATTTTACCCCTTCACAAAAAAATGACTTGGTACTTGGTGGCAAAACCCTTGTTGACAATCACAGAGGTCAGACGTTACTTGTACTTGGCCACCAGTTTTGCACACATTTCATTTAGAAGAACATCATGTCTCTCTAGGGTCAATTTAAACCGATTGTTTGTCAAATGGTATTAAAGAATGTCAAATTTTGACTCGTCGAACCATAGAACTCTTTTAGACTTTAAATAAGTACATTTTAAATGAGCCTTGGCCCACAGGGCACAACGGTGCTTCTGGACCATGTTCACATATGGCTTCCTTGTTGCATGATAGAGCTTTAGTTGGCATCTGGATTGTGTTTAATATTAAATATATTCAGTATTTTTGTTTATTATGTGCAACAAGTTACTCTTGTAGCTTTGTAATATTACAGTTGAGCCACTGATGTCACGTGGACTACTTTCTCGATTACTGTGGTACTTCTCTGGGCTTTGAGCATGGTAGTTACCTTGCTGTCTTCAAGAGGCTCCGAAAGCCCTCAGAATTCATCAAAAACGTCTTAAGTTGTGTTCCAAATATGAAAGAAGGTCTTACGAGTTTGAAACAACACAATGGTTAAATAATTAATGACAGAATTTACATTTTAGGGGTAAAGTCAAGTAAATTCATTTTGCAGAAAAATAACTGCTTTTACTCAGGTGATGCTTTCAGGTTCTTTATACACATTAATAATATACACTTGTAGATGAAATAATTAATCCTTAAAATGTTTTAATAAAAAAAAAATTCTACAGATCGATGTGGTTGCTGTATACAATGCTGAAGAAGTGTCTCTGTTGGATAATGACATTATCAGCTTCCTCCTCTAGCCTCTTCTAACTCCATTGGTGTGTACAAGGGGAAAGGTGTTAGACAGGTCGAATCAGGAGGCTCCTCTGAGGCAGCAGAACTGATGAGAAACAGGCGGCTTCAAACATTTCCATCCTGCCTGTCAAGGCCACCAGGGCACTGAGGCACAGGGCAAAGGGAGCACATCTGGCAAAGAGAGCAGTGTCGAGCTCAGCAGATCAGAGCTGGACGTCTCAGTTAAAATATGGTGTGTGTTGGGGGGGGGGGGGGGGGTGTTACATCCATTCAGTATTCTGTGGTTGAATTAGTATCTGTGCACAATGTATGCTGCTAAAACCCTCCTATTAATCACGTTTTTTAGAGCGTTAAAATGAACAACAAGCTAAGATTGTGTGCATAGATTGTTCCTGTGTTGTTTTTTGTTTGTTTTAAGGTTGCCAAAGAATTAGACGACTCCCTGTGTATGTTTACAGCGAAGCCCTGAGAGTGCTTTTAAAGATGGAAAATAGTGCTGAAATCTAACAGCGTGGTGCTTAATTAAACAAATGTGGTTTGTTGTGCAGCCAATCATTTGTTAAATGTGCATTCATGATGCCATACAGACCTGTTTCCAAACCATACAAAGCAGAGTCAGATGAGGTTTATAAGGGTTAATAATTATTAAGGGTATAATCATACATTATGATTCGATGCATCGCAATGAAGAGATGTGATGATTTGTGATGACATTCTTATAATTATCACCCTAATGCAGTTGCACTGTATAAACACCAGATGTCCTAATCTGTGTAACCCACAGAGTTGAAATATATAGAGAACCCGCTAGCCATGAAATCACACTAGGGTGAGCTTGAATTTTAAATTAGCCAAAATTCAGATTGCGCTGTATTGCAGCAACCAACAAACAGTATGCATATGTTCGGAGCATCATTTTAGAATTTCGTTACTGTACCAGCTTTGTGTCCCAAGATTCAAGAACGAGGATAACTTCTGCAATAAATTTGGTGAGTTTTAAATACAGAAACGCGTAAACTACCACGGCTGGGCCCTTAAGCAAGACTCTTAACCCTCAACTGCTTAGTTTTATAAATGATGGGGACGTGTGTCAAATGCGATGAATGAAAAAAAAGTCTGTGGAGTTTGCAATTTTAGCTGACGTTAGCGCTCCATTTCGGTCAATTAAATTCACACATTTATGTATTTATTTATTCCAAAGCTTTGGTAAACCCAAAATATTTTTCTTTATGATATTACATTGCAATTTTTGAATCAGTACACAATGCCATTGTGCATTATACGGAAATAAAAAAGTATTCCTTTTCCTTTATAACTGTTCTTCATTTATTAATAGTTTATAAGCATCTTATGATTTTTCCATATAATTTTTCCCTTAGAAACTTTATCAGTACTACTAATTCTAAGTCTTTTTTCCGTTTTTTTTTTTTTTACTTTGTTAGTAGGAAAACCTTCAAATCTCCCTCTACGGTCCAGCTGTGTTTTATTATTAGATCTTGAGCTCTGTGTATAATGCTGTTTTCCAGTCTGCCCTTAGTAGAATGCCATGTATCCCTTTTAGGCACTGGATATTAATCATGCTGCTTAAGTCAATAGGAAATTTACTAAAGGCAGACAGAGAACCATTATTAAACTGACCTTCAGAGGTAACGGGCAAATCATTCGGCCCAGCAGACCGGCTTTTCTCCGGTTCCGCTCAGACAAATGGTCTGGATCAAAGGTAAAACACTGCTTTGCATCGAATTTTCTGTAGGTGGTAGTCAGCTTGAGTTAGCAGGCAAGCCACAGAATAAGGTTGTAGCATGCACTGATTTCCACACTGATTTTCTGTTGTGAGCAGAACTTTTCTGGAATTTTAAATGCTAAAAGAATAGAAGCCGTCCATAAGGCTTTAGGACCCAGCAATTTAAAATCACCATTTTCCTTCCTGTATTTTACATTATTATCTGTAATAAACATGCTCTAGTCTTTATTTAGCAAATCATAAGTTATAATAGATGTTTGAAAAGATCATTAAGTTTATCTAGATAGTTAGTGTTATTTTTTTTAAAGCACCCTAATTGCAGGTCTGAGTGATTTAACAAGAAACCTGAAGCATTATTCACAAATCTTTTTCAAACTACATTTTTAGAGATGGTTAAGGGTTGGCTGTAAGAGGATAGGTGGTGCTGCCCCTAAGTGTTTGGTAGTGCCAGTCTAAACGATGGTGCCCTACAAATACAGATCATTTGCTCTGCATTGCAATTAGTAGCAATTAGCATTTACAATAGCACTGTTTTGTAGCATGTACTACTGGTGCTACACAGTTCCATACCTGCTGAATCTCCCTAAATGTGGAAATGAAGGTGTGTAAGACCTTATAATGAGCTGCCTTATTCAAGTTCATGTTATCCTGCCATGTACCCAGTTTTTCATGGAACCATTGTGACCTTGACAAGGACACAGTAAGGATTGGCCCTGTGTTTTATGGAACACTTTATTTCCATAAGGTACCAGATGCCAAAAACAGCAAAAGCACAAATAAGGTTATACGGTAAAACGAGCCTCAGCAGCGCCATGTGTTGGTATTTTCTGACAGACACAACAAAGGCTATTTATTATAAAGCAAATCATGGGTAACATTCGAACACCAGGAAACAGATTTGTGTTTAAACTAAGCAACCTTTTCCACTCATTGAACTCTAGAACCTCTTTTACTTTGATTTTAATTGAGTAGAGCATTTTGACGCAACTTAAGCACACCGGCTGGGTGTTATCCTGAAAACATCAAACAAGAGAGAAACAGGTCAGAGGATGTGTTTATGGGTGTTCCATCGAGCAGCTGTGCCTTGCACAGCTGTTGCCTTGACTACTGGCATGGACGGAACGAAAAGGCTGGGAGAACTGGCCAAGCTTTGGCAGATGAGAATGTGTATTAGGGCAGATTCGTGAGTCTGACTCATTTGTTCGAAGCAGCAACCAATTGATGATTGGATTTAATTAGGTTTTGTTTGAGGCAGAGCTCCTAAATCTTCCAGTCCCTTTGACGCTGCCGATAAATCCACATTTCTGTTTTTCATTAGAAATCCATGCCGGTGACACTTCCTAGAGGGTCCAAGCCTAAGAGAAAACTTTCCCCCCTGCCCAGATCTCACTATAGTGTGCAACCACTAGTTCGGGCCTCTTATGAACTTTTGTGTGTTAATAAAGCCTAAAGAAGGTATGTCATTTTTCATGGATTTCCTCTGGCACAGCCAGAGTGTTTCTGGCCTAGTGCTGTAACCATGAATCCAGGAATTCCTATCCTTTTTAAAGTATGCCTTAATGCCCCTAGGAAAGCTCACTTTGCCAGTGCACATTACCTGAGTAAACTATACGGTAAGAATTGACACAAATTCATGGTATCCATTCAGGTATGTCTCCTGTCCTGGGTTTCACACCCTGTTTCATAGCACTTATCTCCACTATTGATTTCCGGATGCCTGCAGACCTTGTAGGTTAGTATCACAGATGCCTTCATGCAACACTAACCTCCCCGCATTATTTCATTTTCACTAAAGTCAAACCAGCTTTCACTATCCATTAGAACAACGGAGTAACTGTGGAAATTAAATAGAATCAAGCAGGAGATGATTCCGGGTCCAGACTATGTACCCTATAGGCAAGGAGCAAGGCGCCACCATCTTTTGCACAACCAACCGCAGCACAGCCACAGCCTTCTAGTTGCCTGGAATGTAAATACCTTAACACATTTTCAGTGGAGGAGCAAAATGTGGGCTAGAACTGACTGTTCAAGCATGCCTTTGTGTTCTTTATACCTTTATTTTTTCACGCTGGATGTTTTGTTTTGGGTGCAGGCACTGATAGTATCTTTTGGACCCTCTCCAGCTCAGATGTCTTCTGCTTTACCTCTTACTTTTTCTTTCTTTCTACTCCTCCCCACATAATATTGTTTTAAAAAATGGCCACGGGTTTTAATGTGTCAGAAGGAAAACCTAATAGTAAGGGCTTTATATATGATCACCCTCATTTACCAAAGTCACATCTACTGAGGATGCTGCTGCACACAATGCTGTACAGTTCTTGAATGATGCCATTCATCATTGCTTAAGGCAGCTTTTAGTTTATTGCTCTATACATTACTGATGAAGTGTGCAGTCCCAAGACAAAGCTAAATTAACATTTGGGGGGAGGGGGGGGGCTAGGTCAAGTGGATTAGCAGAGATCCAGCTAGATGACATATCCTGATCAGTGGAGGTTTCATACAAATATTGCTAACGATGATTGCAATTTGATTATTTTGTAGCGTATGATTGATATCCGTGTTTTGGATTATTGTTTTGTCTCCTTCACAATATTCTACATCAAAAACAATATATTTTTCACTCAGGCTACTTAAATTTTTTGGGGGGCTTATAATAACTGAAGAGTGTCTAATTTTAAACTTTTTGCAAGCCTTAATCCATATCACAAGCTTTGCATTTGCATTATGACCTCACAGGGAGGTCACTGGCACAGAGGTCACCAGAGAGACACTATGCTCTTTAGAAGCCCTTTGGCAGCAATTTACATGGCCATCATAGGATCTAAGTTGTAAATCTTTTACCCAGCCCAATGAAGGGAAACCCCCACCCACTTACACAACCGCAGCACCTGAGTGTTCTACCAGGCTGTTACATCCACCATCTGGAATGTTCTCAACGGCTTACAGCAAGGCGTTACTGGCAAGACACTGATGAACTTCTTCGTTCTACTGGTCAGCGTAATCAAGAGAGCTTTTGCTTACTTTTTTGCAATTTCCAAAATTCTCAGTATTATTTGAATTGGCATTTTAACCTCTCAGGTCTGTGTCCAGACCAGATTACTCATTATTTGGAGAAAGTGAGACGCTATTTTAACCTTAGCAGAGTTGAAGCGCTAAGACAGGCTGACTGAGTGATTGATAGAGTGAGAAGATCTGGACAACGAGGCAGCAGTGGGAGGACAGGTTTGAACCACACCAGGGAGGTGTTGAAAGGATTCATAAGCTGTTTGGTAATAGCTTCATGTTCAGAATACTGAAGATCACTGCTGTTGGGCTGGACCACTTTCCCCTCTCATGTTTTTTTAGCTTGTTCTGCACTATAAAAAAATCGACCCAGTGTCAAAGCCTCTGATTTCGTTAATGTTTAGCTCGAGGGTAAAGGTGAACTTATCAGTCAGGCCAATCAGTGAGGTGGATTTAGGTGCTGGGTTAAATCAGTTAAGGTGTTCTGGCTTGTCTGTGGTCCCCAGTGAAATCTGACCGGTGGCATAAACATAGTGAACATTGTGCTGTATTCACAGATGTTTACACACATTTCCACATGTTAAACGACTCAAATGCAGTTTGTACACAGACACAAGTCACCTCACAGCACAAATCATTTCACTCATTGGAGACCCACTGACTCTAATCTCGCTCCTAATGAGACATGGCCGAATAGCTCAATTTCCATTGGCCTGGAAAGACTCTAAAAATGAACTTAGTGTTTCTTTGGCACAGTCTTTCATTATATCTGCCTGGGAGGGAAAGGAGAGAGAGAGAGAGAGAAAGGTTGAGTATAGTCATGAAAGAGACACACAGCCTTTCAGGGACAGTATGGTAGCTTGTTAGCATGAAACTATTTTAATCACATCTAGTCGTGCTTCATTTCTCGGAGAATATAATGTTCTTACTGAAAAAAAACACAAACAGGTTCATAATTGGCTCAGTGGTAAACACTGGGAGGTCATAATCAGTGTGTTGGCTACCACATAAAATACAGAAACCATCTTATTACCGGAGTCGGCCCTCCTTGTTGTTTTAGAAGGGGCACTTTTGATGTACTGCAACAGATGTACTAATATAGAACATATATAGACTTTATATAATATAGCGACTGACATAAAGATTATGATATTTAAAAAAATTCAACCTTATAAAACATTATTTCTAATCTAAAGATTCTTTTGTTTGAATACACACAAGAACATTATGAACCCAGTGCCTATGAAATCTGAGAACTCAGGGTCAAATGATGGTCTGCAGGGTTTCTTAGTTCACATAAAAACACAAAGATTTACAAAGCAGCAATTTAAAGATTTTTTAGGCTGGGGTTTATAATATATTTAGTGAATAAAAACAAATAAATCTACATTGCAGGGCTAATCTAGACAAGCAGCATAAGGATTGTGGAAGGAATGTGCAATAAAACCCATATTTTCGAATTGTATTGAATTGTTGGAACCATGTGTTACGATCTGAGGATTATTCTTTATATAAGAACTCTTGGAATGACAAATTGAACAGATTTAAAAAAAAAAAAAAAGCTGAAAGGTGAGCTGAACTCACCTTTTTCTGTATGCTTGAGCAGCTACTATACAGTGGTGATGCAGCAGTATAAATGATCTGCTGCTAGAAGAGAAGGACTCTTGCTTGCATTCTCACATTGGAAGCAAACAATTACAATATGTGACTAGGGACGTTACTATTTTACACTTGACATAGTCCCCTGATTTACTGTAGGGTCTGGCTGTAAGAAAGGGTATAGGTTTAGAATGACACAGAGCAAAATGTGGTTAGGGTAGAAGGGATGATGAACATTACTCTTAGTTTACTGGAAGCATAACTTATCAGAATGTCTTATAGTGTGAAAAGTAACACTAAGAAGTTGATTAATCTGTCTGTCAGTGAGTCTCTCTGTCTCTCTTTCTTTCTCTCTCTCTCTCTCAGTTATATTGGTGCAGATGGCGGCATTTATTTTCTAACATGTGCTACGCAGACTGACCACACATTGATTTCAGGGAAGATAGTATTTATGGTGCAGGCTGCATTACTCTTCCAGATTGCTTTCATTCTTTTTCTAACACAAGCATATCATACGCACATAAACACACTTCTCGATGAAGTAGTTTTCAGTAATATCCACCAACTGGAATATAGAAACTTAATGAAGCTTATCAAGACTAGCATCTACTAAAGATACATAGAACATTATTTCCCTGGGTGGTCTTCTGAAATGAATTTATTCCTTGATAATAGTTTAGTATTGATTTAATTAATTCAGTTTAACTTGTTAGAATGTGAATGCTTTATTAATAGGATGGAATCTGTAGTCATCTTCCTTAACATTAAGATTGATTAGATTTTGCTCTCGGTGTCATTCCTCATTAAGGACCACGTCTTGTCAACCCTCATTACCTTTAGATTGTGTGTGTAGTTTTCAAGGTCTCCGGTACTTCCCCTAATCCAAAGACTGCTTGGCATATCTGAATTGTCTATAGTGTGTAAACAGGTGTGTACTTGTGCGTGCGCATTTGTGTCCTAAAATGATTTGGCATCCCGTATAGGGTGTCCCCCCACCTTGTGCACTGAGCCACTTTGGATAGACTTCAGATTTCCCATGTAGAATAACCGATACATGGAAAATAAAGAAATGGTTCATCAGGACAGCTGCATTTTTCTTGGCCCACAAAGCAGAAAGGGCAAAATACCAGCACTTCTGTCCAACTATAAACTGTAACCATGTGAATAAAAAGAATAAAAAGGTGGGAGGTGGAAAGCAACCTTTCCAGATGATGTGATAGTTGTGATTCACAGTTTTTGGTGGTGCTTTGGGTCATGTCTTTGCTGTGGGTCTTGTCTTGCGCCCGTAATAGAAGCCTCATGAGGAGAGTCGATAGCATAATGAATAATTTTTATGTTAAGGTTTGTTGTCTGTAAAGCTGGCTGGTGGAAACTATTAAAGTTTCACCCTCAGTACAACCCAAACCCCCTGTCTTTGAAAGACCCTGTCTAGAAACAGCTTATGGGGATCAAAGCAGCCTTTGTGATGGAGACTATTGATGAGTGTTTGAGACACCGTTCCTGTTATGGCTTCCCTATGTATGCGCTTCTCTGGCAGAGTACTTTTGAATGTAGAGATGAGCTCCTGTTGGCTGAAAAGCTTCTGACATTATGTACAGCATGTGTACACATCTTGAATAAAGCTGCCGGTTTTAAACTATGTCTTAATATCAGTCACCATGTATTCGCTTGTTCATCGCACTGCACTTCAAAGCACTGACACTTCAAGACTGCAGTGTGCGACCTCGGAACGATGCTACTTGAATACTCGCTATTTTTCCAACAAGAGGTTTCAATTTTTCACAAAGGCGATTAGTAGCACATGGATAACTGCCTGTATTAATCAAGCATCACGCAGAGACCTCATTACTTGAGCTGCAGCAGTCCTAGTCCAGCGAAGAAACGTGTCATTTCCTTCGTTTACCTCATAGATTTATAAAACCGCTCGTCTGTAATTAGTAATTATTACATCCAGTCAAACGTGGGAAAACAACAGTAATTGAGATAATATTACTCTTTAAAATGTTATGATTCTTGGAACTCCTAATAGTAACCATCTCTGTTTGTGCAGCCTGGGGTATTATTGTCACCTCCCGCAGAAGGAAAATGATCTCTTTTAACCACATCAATGGACTTCTAAACATTTAGCAACACGTTATTCCAAAAAGTGGGTTTAGAAATGATGCTTTTGGTCCCGCTATCCAACAGAGCTTGAGTTAACTGGTACAAGGCCCCAATACCTCAGGTTAATCTTACTACTCTTTTTATATTAGCTACAAAAAAACAGCCACATCTTTATTGTAGTCAGCTCAATTACTAGCTCCATGCAAGAAACGTATACACTTTAAAAAACGTATATTTGTACGCTTAAAAAAAAAGGGTGACGTTAAGGAGCGGGAAAAGAGCTGTAATATAACCTGGCAAAGAGTTGTTCTTTTATTTATTAGCATCAGCTGCTTTGCATTTCCTAAATTAAATGGCCAAACACTCGAGACCCTCAAATTTAAAACAGATTGCCTTTTGCGCTAGAGTCGTGATACTTTGGGCAAGAATGCAAGGAGAGAAATGTCAAGGTTACAATATCTGCTTTAGATCTGCCACACTTCGCTTACTGGAAATGATTCTTAACAGACTCTGTGATGTAAAGAAATCACCAAACAAGAAATCAACCAACCAAATAATGGCTGTTTAATCCAAGTGTCTTAATTTGATCATTAATTGTATGTTTAATCCAAAGGTCTGGGGGCGGCATGCTGTTACTTCCCAGCTCCTCACAGCTCTTCACAGAAGGAAAACTCTCATTTCCAATATGTTCTTAATGACAATGCTTGATTTATTAGCATTCTGTGTTTTTTTATGTGGAAGCTTGGCTTGAATTAGGATTTGTCACTGATGTGGCTGTATAGTTGAAATGTTTACCCAATACTGCTGTGTGGGCTGAAACTAGCATATTTTCTTGCAAAAAAGAATGATATTTTTTACATAGTTTGAAAATTTCTCTCAAAAAATCTATTGAGTAGGTTCGAGGTGTGTTAAACTGCTAAACCTAAAAGATTACCAACTAAAGGAGGCGTTTGGATCTCAGAAAGTGGACAAATTATTTAAAAATATATATTCTACCCAAACTATGCATCTGCAGGGTCGAATCTTGGCAACAATTTAAACACCACTTATTAAAATGCTCTGGCTGATGCACCCTAACAGATGGACCTGGAAAACTAGCATAACAGTGCAATAAAAATGTTAATAAAATTGCACTGCTTTGTGCTAAATAACCAGCTAGTTATGGTGTTTACTCCATCATCTCTTTGGAGGTTTCTGATATTAATACACAATATTTGTATACAATATTTATTAACCCTATATAAATATATAAATAACCCTAAATAAATATAAGACTGCTGATCATTTGTTTCATAGACAAACATTTATCAAAGAAAAAAATAAGAATAAAACTAATATATATACATTTGCTTATTTTTTAATGGCGAATAGAATATAGGTTTATGAGAATTTTTCTTAAATTAAGTATGAACAGTCCGCTTAATGGTATTAAACTATAAATATTAATTTAGAATGTGTATAAATATATATACACATTAAATATATGGACATTTGTGCATCTGTATGGGGGAAGTTGTACCGCAGTGTTTAAGGTGATGGACTGCTAATTTGAAGATCACGGTTCGATTTCAGCACCACCAAGTTACCACTGTTGGGCCCCTGAGCAAGACACCCAATTGCTCAGTTGTATAAAAGAGATAAATGTAAGACGCTCTGGATAAGAGCGTCTGCCAAATGCTGTAAATGTAAATGTAAATCTATGTGTGCATTAAGAGTACTATTGCGGTAAAGATACTGATGCTGAGTCAAATAATTGATAAAGATATCTTCTGAATGAACCAATTAGATAAGGATACATTAACAGTCTAAAAAACCTCATTTGATTGGCTGGGAAAAGAAGGTAATTCCGCTTTTCCCCTCACACTTGCAAAACTCATGTGAGATCAAGAATCGGGCCAGAAGTGTAAAGCAAAGTATAAGATAAGTATAAGAAAGACAGAACTGTATATATCTGTATAAAGTTATTTTATTAAAGTTATTAACTAAAAAATAATTAATTTTTTATGCACACAGATTGTTTTTCCGCTTTTTTTCCATGTTGACAGGAAATGAATTTGGAATATTTTGGCAAAAAAAAATAGTGATAAAAATGTAAGCGTAGGAAAACGAAAAGCGGAACAACGCAGCTCATATTTATATTGAGTTATCATGAAGCTGTAGTTTCACGATACACAAGTTACTCTTGCAAAAAAGAGTAAATAAAAGCTGCAAATCTTTTTTTCTTACACTTAAATCTCGATTTGCCCCTTTACGAAGCTTTTCGTATGCAAATATAATTCATTCTCGCGATTATATGTACACTTGCACAACTCTTACCTTTCACGTGCGAATTTTTTAGGCACTATTTTTACACACCTCATTAATAGAGAACAGTAGCTTAGCGAAGGGTATGATCTGGTCTTGTAAACACTGCTCTGAGATCCCCCTCCACTAGATGATGAAAAAGCAGTAAAATATGAGACCCTGCTTTCCTGTTTGTACCATGTTTACCGCTTGTGACCTCAGAGAACCGGGGCAAAAATGGTGTTTACAGATGACTTTCTCCTTGTGAGGTTAATTGCAGTAAACACACATGTTTTGGTCAGGTGTGTTCTAAAGCATGTGTGAACAGATCTAGAATAGGACTAGTTCTGCCTCACGCAAAACTGAAATAGGACAAATTTGTTTGAAAAAACCCTCCAAAGCCTCCATAGTGATTCCTGAAGGCACTTCAGAGTCAATAAGTCAATAATCATTGAGCACAATATATATATATATATATATATATATATATATATATATATATATATATATATATGCATATATATATACTGCCACTTTGCCACTGTTGGGGCCCTGAAGTCTTCTACCTCTCCTTGCTCAATGGGGCGCCATCCTATGACTGACCCTGCGCTCTGGCCCAACCTCAAGGCTGGAATTTGCAAAGAAAGAAAAAAAAAGAATTCCACACTGCTGTAATGTGTGGCAATAATAATAAAGGCTTCTTTTCCAGCAGCTACATTTGTAGTAACGAAAAACACACCCAGAACATGTCATCAGATCATTCAACACCTTTTTGCACCATTGCTTTTACTAGTCTATAGCTAATATGACTGCTAGGTGAGCGTAAACCTCTGCGGACCAATACAAGGTATTGCAGCTATTCTGATCAAATAGCCTTGACTTTCAACAAGGCCGAGACCCAGCAGTCATGAGTTCCATCTACTGCGGTGCTGATTGGCTTATGAGGCACATTATAAATCATAGATGTTTATATGTTTATGCTTATTCTCTACAGGCAGCCGTGAAGTGTTCATTATCCTCTGTGGTTGGCTTTGTTGGCTTTGGGACCCTGTTATCGTGTGCAAACACTTAGACATGCCATTTGCCCTCCACATAGTCTTTGTGCCCTTTTATTAATTACGTATGTATACAAACACTTCTTGTGTTTTTCTCTTGAATTTATACACACAAATTGCCCTCCCACCACAGGCTCATTATTCAAAAAGAGCAGCTTTCCTCTGGAGTCTATTTTGTGAGCGGTTCCCTAAGCAGGGTAATCACTAGCACTTGCCTTCCTTGTAAAAAGCATGACCCTGAGGCTATGATTTTTCGTAATTTTTACATTTGTTCACCGTGAGAAAACATGTATAAATTATTTTTCATGCCTTGGTCAAAGTGCAGCACAGACCCTTCAACAACTGCACCTACCAGATGTCCTGGAAGTACCTGGCTCTGTGCTAAAATAAAATCTAAATAAAAGACTTTTGTTTAGAACAGAAAGCCTCACTGCTTTAACTCACACCGGTGGACGTGGATACTGAAGGGAGGGACATTCTGATCTCTCCGTCTCCTTAAAAACTGCAATATGTGGGAGTTAATGGGGTCTCAAGAAGGTTGAAATGTGGCCTGAGGACCTGCAACCGGCATGAACGACCCTGATTTATGATCTGGCACGTAAAACAAATGCTCAGCAGTGCCACGCCGCAGCTGAAGCCGATTTCAGTCCAGGTCTTGCCGTTAATGAGGGAAGACAAGCCATTTAGCAGGTTTTCCACACCACTGGCAGCTTTTCATCCCCTGGAATACATACATGATTTCAGTGATTCCCTGTACTGAAAATGCATCATACTTACACCCAACCAGGTCACAGGTTGCAGGGTCCAAGTGTTAAAATCTTTGACTCATTGCTTAGCGAAAGAAATCGGCTCTGTTTTTAACCCCCACCCCTTCCCTTTGGGCTTTTTGTGAGCTCTCTAGGGGGTCATTTTCTTTAGGTCTGGAAAGGATGTTGATGTTTATTTAAATACGGGACCTCATCAGTGCACCCTAATTAATCAGCCAGGCTTAATGATTGCGTAATCACATACCATCCGTACATACCATCCACAGATTGTTCCGCTCTGAAAAGAAGGGGATCGGCCTAATGTTTGACTAATGATTTCATTATATACAGAGACACACACACACACATACACAACTACAATGTATGAAATTTGAATTTACTTTATTTTTTAAATATGAAAAATAGCATAGATCAGTTACACTTATGAAAATTGGGTTGCAGAACATAATACGGAGACAACATGATTGCAAAATAAGGTGATTAGTTCTTACAGTAAAAGTTTTTGAAAGAAAAATGATACTTTAAGGCAGGAAAAATGTAAGCAAAAGAAACTGTAAAAAATAACTATGGAGTGGAGATGTTGATTCTAATCGAAACACTAGAAGAATGTTTAAATCTGGTGTAAATATGTCTGAAAGGTTGTACATTTCTTGGACAGTTTTTGATAAATAGAAAGGTTTCCTAATTCCAGTTGCTTTATGCTTGGTTAGAACTACTAAAAGTGAATTTTGCTTATGTATATTGCTGTTTTAAGTAATGTTCTTGTATAAAAAACATTATTTTTGTACATTTCATAAAGCCCAGTGTTTATTTTGAATAGGGATCGGGGGTCATGGATCTTGTTAACTCTTCCAGTAACGGCTATTAATTTGTCAAGTTGTCAGGTCCACCACCAACATCATTCTAACATTAGTTAGCAGTTCTATGGAAAAGACTGAGCACCTAGACACATATTTCATTATACTTAAAGATGCTTGGACCCTAGTGTAACGGGAAGTAGACTCAAGACACAGGAAGTTAGAACCAAACAGACTAGTTTTTTTTTTTTTACAGGCATTAATAACAAAAAGAAAGCAGACTTTAAAATCTTTAGCTTAAACTGGAAACTGAACCCAGAACATGGAGATACCAGGAGTCACAGAGTCACACTTGGAAACGGGGAGTCTGGAAAGCCGTTTGGAATCGATGAGAAACTTGGAATCTTGGAAGAGAGGAGACAAAGATCGACTTGAAGATTTGAAACATACGTGAGGAATTGCGGAAGTGAGTCCTTCTTCCACAAAGTGTGGACCAGTCAGTGTGCTTGGGTGACTGAGGTGCTTATACGGTGTGTGAGTGTGATTAGGGAATGAGTGTCAGGTGCACAGGATCAGTACTCTGTTGAGTGTGTGCGGTAAATAAGGGGAGGGCCTGGCGTGTCCGTGACATCTGTTTTTCTCTAATGATTTGATTCGGTTTTATTTGGATATGTTTGCAGCTGGAAGGATTTGGATAGAGCATCTAGCACTTCTTTTGTTTTTGACATTTTTGGAATAGGAATTTATTGTTGGAATGCATTGGATTGAAACGAGACACAACGATCCTTGTGAATGACATTTCAAAAGCGAGCAAATAATTTGGAGTATTGTGTATCTCAGATCAGACAGAATATAATGGCTACCCAAAACATTAAAGCCAAGACAGCAGTTTAATTATGTGCTGCTTATGTGGAGATTTTTTGGTAAACGTCTGTTAGGTAAAAGGTAGCAGAATGGTGATTTCTGTTAATAACATGACAGTGAGTGATTTAGATGTGATGTAGGACAAATGATGCCCAGCAATGATGTCTAGAAGCTGTCTGGATTTCCATACCTCCATTGTGCAGTTTCCTGCCACAGTATTGTGCCTTTGTGCGTCTCTCCACAGCTCATCCTTAGCAGGAAAAGGCAGCATGCAGCAGCGCTGCTGATATAATTTGGTGGCTGGGGGGTGGCTGGGGTAAATTGAGTTTTGACACTAATCTCAGGAAGCAGTTAACACACCACAGCAAAGCAACTAAGGCCACACTCAGTGGCACCCATAATAGTAATAATGCAATAGTTCTCCTTTTGTTTAGCTGAATTCCTGGTTGTCTTTACGGTAAAGCGGAGAATACAAAGACGTTGTTTACAACCAATTCAAAAAGAGTGTTTGGTAACAGTTTGTAGTTACCTCAATTTCTCAACTTGTTTTTTATGTTCAATGTCTATCGTATGAGAAGGAGCTCGAAAATTAGGATGCTTCAGAAAAGTTCTGGTGTGTCAGCAAATGAAGAGAAGCAGGTTAAGATGGCTTTGGCAACCAACACGAATGCCCACTGCTTAGCTCTTGGTAGAATTAAATAAAACACATCCCACTGAACGGAAACAGACCAAGGACCTACTGGGGAGATTATATCTCTCATTATCTTGGAAACATCTGGGTATTTCCAGTCGTGACTGACCTTCTCAGCTTGCTTCCAACGTGACTCCCAGCAGGGATTAATTAAGATATTCGGCTCAGCTATGCACACCATAGATTTCAATTTAATGTCATATATCATATCATATAATATCATATCATAGTATTAGTCCCACGTACATGCTCTCTGATGTTTTCTCCTTGCCTGAGCACTGTGTCCTACATGACTATCCACCCTGATGATGTGGATATTTTAATTCCAGGCTTTTATGGAGGTGAGCAGTGAAGTGTTCTCCCCCACTGATATCTTATTTCAAGCAGCTTGATAGCAGACAGACTGTGGCATCTTTGTCTGTGTGTAAATTGGTGAGGAAATGAAAAGTGACCCCCACCAACACACACACACACCACACACACACACACACACACACACACACTGCTGCCACTGCTATTCTGTTTGTTCTATCCAGCAGAGACTGAGCACAGACCACATTCACTCACGGAGTTTAAAACTGACTTAGAATGAGAAGCACCCAGAACCACATCGATTTATGGTTTCCTCAGACTTGATAGCACTTCCACATGAATAAACTTTGGGCTGCTGGAATGAAATAGTGTCATACTTTTATAGAACTTATCATAGTTATTATTAAATTCCAAGCAAAAAATAATAAATGATATGATATCTGATTTATGTGTTCACGATTTTCCTCAATGAGTAGTGCTTTATTGTGCTTAAGCAGGTAATATTGTTATATATTATATATATATATATATATATATATATATATATATATATATATATATATATAATATTACATTGCTTTAGTTCTTTATTTCTGGCTGGGATATATTTTAGACAGCAAATTTGATGAAATTTTTTTTGACTGATGGCGTGTTCACATTCGCTAGGTTATTCAAACAAGCCGACCGAATGGATTTTGGTCCGCTTATAAACACACACTGGTGCGGTTTGTTTAGAGTATGAACACAGCACAGACTAAATATATCTAATTAGACCAAAAATAGGTTGGGATGTCAGAAAGACAGAATGATCAAGCATACTCGGTTTGTCTCACTACAGGATCTGTTGCCCATTAGTCGAAAAGCAGATCTTTGTTTCTGCATACAACAGAGAAAATCCTGGTGCTGTTTTGAAAATTATAGGAGCTCTATATGAGTTCTCAGCTGGTGAAAGTTAAACCATGTATACACGAGCGTACGTAACCGTGTACACAGTGTCGTTTCGGATAGACCGTTCTGTTGCAAAATATACATCCCAAAAGCCAACCAATCAGTGTGAAGGTATTACTGTCTTATCTTATCTTTACGTTTGCTGTCCAAATGCCACTGTGAACTCTAAGCTGTCCAGGACCCAATGTTTAATTTTCCTTTTCGGTCCAGACCAAATGAATCATATGAAACGAACTACAAGTGTGAACACACCCTATTTGTCTGGTTAAACTCATGATTGTTAAAGTAACCGTATAAAGTACATCAAAAAGTTTAGCGATAAAATTAAAAAGAATATAAGCTTTCAGGTATATAAATCAATATGATTCCTGATTACATTACTTTAATAACACTGCTTTTAAAGAGAAGGAAATATACAAAATAAGCAAACAGATTATTAATTCATTATTAAAGTATTTGTAATAAAAGGATGAAATAAACTAAAAAGCTGCATTGTGTAAAAAATAAGAGCAATTTTCCAAACCAAAACTTTAAAAGTGAAAAATTGCAGATCAAACTTTACCGAATATGGCAATATCTTTAATTACCTGTACGATGTTTTTTATCCCTGTTGTCACAAAAGCCCAGAAACACAATTAAATAAGAAAAAAAACACAAATTCATTCAAAATGTTCATTTAAAACTACTAACAAATGCAATTTACTGAAAAGTGAGACAACCTGTTTACAAATTAAACTTTAATCTTGCAATATGAAAAAATATCACCAAAGAATTTGTGAACGATTGGGGTGATTTTGTACACACCTTTTAATGGTAGATGAATACAAAAAAACAAAGACGTATATAAATGAAAGAGATTCAGATACAGAAATTAATTAATCAAATGTCAAATCACACTGCATAGACTTTACTGTATAAATTAAGTGCAATTAAACTTTGCTAAAGCTGCAAAAGTTTTTGTTTTGCTGAAACGATATATTGTGCAGGTTAAAGACTGCACCAGTAGTACTTTATTTCTGGATTACTTAAATCTTTACTTGGGTATTTGTACACTTTTCCTCAGATTTGACTTCGGGACATTTGCACACAACAATACTATACTTATCGACTTGTTTACTAAACCAGTTGCTATTTTTTGCTGAGTTATGCATGTATGTTTTTCTGTAGTATGTGTTGTAATTTTGCTGGTGCAGTTGCGGGTGGTAGTACATGTCCAGCTTTTCTCTAATGTGCGTGGTTTTAAAAGCAGTTCCGAGCCCTACTGCAGATACCAGTCGTAATAATTGCCACTCTTCCCTCAGACCTTGTGAGTTAATGTGCTCGCATGTAAACATGTGGGCGAATATTATTGCTCCCAGACCACTTGGCCTTCTCCAGGACTGCTAAGTCAGTGTGCCAGCCTGTGGCTAGTTGAACTTATTGATTGGTTGGCTGAAGGGTTGAGAGAAGCCAGGGGGCTCCATCTTGTGGTTAAGGAGGCACCTGCAATCTATACACAAATCTCGTTCTCTCTTTCTCTTTCTCTCTTTTTCTCTTCTATATGTTTATATATAATTTTGTTTTTTGTTGTCTAATTGGTGCTTTTTTTAATCAGAAATAGAACATGCTTTATGAAATAGGGAAGGTCCTGATAGACCTTGAGGGTAATGAAGGGTGACCTTACTGGTTAGATCTGACTCAGTTCCTTAAAAAGAAATAAGTAGCATGGAAAAATCTTACAGCAACAACACATGTCTTTTCTTCCACATTAGAGACCGGGGTAATTATTGCTAAATGGTAACCCTTGTGTTTGTCTTTCTCTGTTATGAGTCCGTGTTTGGGTGGCCATTGTTGGAGAAGAAAAGGGGTTTTTTTTTCAAGCATGTGATAAAAGGACCTTCGACTGATTGAGGCCCCTTTGGTTCTTGGCCCTGAGTTCTTGTACTGACTCGTTTTTAATTCTTTCTCTGGATGCACTTACTGTTTTCTCAGGTCAGGTTACAAGTTAATTGCCTTGCATTTTTTTACCCTTATACACTCATGTGTAATTACAGAAAAACTCTGGTCTTTATAGATCTGAGGTATTAAAACATGGGTGGTTCTTATTACCGACCCTAAAACCCTTCTAAATATTTCAAACACTACATGATCATGCAGTCATATGTTCATCCTTAGTGATGACTTCCAGGGACATAGTGGATCTGGAGTGTATTCCATAGGCCCCATACACACAGATTTGCTTAGTCATTCATGTGTAATCAATCTTAATACATGTTTTTTAAAAGACAAGAGGAAATTAGATAAAACTAACATGGGCAAAGGGATCAAAATGATCCATATGCACAGGATCCCAAGATCAGGATCAGCTCACTAGACTAAAATCAATAGCACCTGCTACACAGGTTTGTCTAGGATTGATCCATTGCATCGTTTTCTATTAAACAAAAACATATATAATTGTCTACTCAAGCTTTAGGCATCAACACAAAATGCTCTGAAATGGAAACAATCCATCAAAACGAAGCCCTTATGGTGATGAGAAACATGTCACTTCCACTAAAAACTCACTATGGCTCAGTTTTACTTGAGTGGTTTAAAATTTTGCAACTTAAGTAATATCGTTAGAAGAATAAATGTTTTCTATCAAAGTCAAGCTTGGATTTTAATGGCATTTACATTTACAGCATTTGGAAGTTGCCCTTATTTACAGCGACTTACATTTATCTATTTTATACATCTGAGCAGTTGGGGTTTAAGGGCCTTGCTTAGGGCCCCAGCAGTGGCAAATTAGTGCCCCCAGTTTAGATGTAAGCATCTCATCTAACAATAGAGCAGAAACTTGTGATTGTAGATGGAGCTTACTGGCCGCTACAAAGAGTTAGATTCGGGTTATAACCCAGATAACCCGCAGAAGTAATCTCGGGATCATGTGCCTTAGTCTCTGTTTTACTGGTGGATGATTAGCTCCAAATGCAGAACCTAAAGTGCAGAAATCGAATTGTTTAGCAATTGTGTTCACCACTGGTTTGCATTGACAAGATGCAGGATGCTTCCTAAAGCAGGGCTGCTCCTCTTCAACACAAAGCCTGCTTTGGCTCTCATTCAATTAGTCTGACGCTAGCCATTTACTGAGCATAACTGGATTACTCTCATTATAAAGAGATTAGGCTTATTTGCCAACCAAGCAGCAAACCAAAGCACCCTCTGTCTTTTCAGTTTCCAACACGCCACATTTTGGGAATGTGTTTACAGAATGCTTCTTCTGCAGATGCTTCATCGTATTAGATAAAGCTGTTGGAAATGAGCTGTGATGTGTGTTATTGGGTAGTTATTGGTTGCCGTTAGCTTCTTTGTGTCTCTTTTTTTTATAATCTAACTCGATCAAAGAACACTGGGATTCTATTTTACTTCTGTGTATGAAGATTAATTGTCAACACTTTACAAATTTAAATACAGCTAATTAAGTTATCTATTCAAAAAAAAATATGTTTATATATATATATATATATATATATATATATATATATATATATATATATATATATATATTTGGAATCTTCGGAATGTTTTAATTTTTGAAATAAAAAAATTCTGTAAATAAGACAATTGCAATAATCTATGAACAGAACAGAACAAGCAATAAATGTCACATTTCCAAAGAATGTTGATTCTGTCTGCTAATGGCTTGGTAGATTATGGGAAAAAAAACATTAGCACAAATCTGGCCTGTATAATTGCACTAATACGGCTCAGTGATGCAAAACTTAGCAGTACAGAGTCATCGGAACTTAACACTTGTATTTGCTTAGCGTAATATGTGCAAAACAAGTGTTTGGAAGCAGAGTATGTGAGCGGAGTGGAGCAGCAAGAATTTTCCCTCTGCGCTCAAAGCATTTTATAATCACTTCACTTCAGCTCTGTTCCGGATTTGCATTCCCTGTTAGTGGTGTTTAACTGTTAAGCAACATATAAATTCGTTCAAGCTCCATGTAGTTGCATTTTGAGCCATAAACATGAGTTGAACTTGTTATGGAGCATTGGGGGGGTGTTAGTGGAGCATACTCTGAGCGACAGAAAACTACAACGCCCCGACTTTTAAAAAACTTAAAGGTTAAAATCTATCCGCTCGAGTACCACTGCTCCACCTTGGGGCAAATAAAAGTGTGCAATAATTGCGATTGAATACACCGACCACGGTTATGTCAAATAATTGTGATCATACGGTTATTTAAATAATTGTGACAGCGTCACTTTTAAGATGATACATCCGCCTCTGCTGTTTCCTGCCCAGACACACACAGTGAGGAGTGGTAACAGCAGGAGGTCGGAAGCAATATTAAAAAAATGGCGCTCGCATAAAGACAGTCTTTATACCAAACGCATTAACGGAAGTGCTTTTATGGTTTTCTATAAAACACAGAAAAATGTAGAGTCCTGGTGTTTAATAATAATTTTGAAAACTTCAGGAATTTCTGAATTATATTGTATTTACTGTGTCTATTTTGACTGTGAGTTGTGTTTTGTTTGTTTGTGATGCGTGCAACAAACATACTGTTATTCGTGAAAAAATTCAGACTATGTCGGACGATAAGGTTTAAATCATGTATATCATTTTTAATTCATTTTACTTTTTTATTGTAATGTGATGTAAGATATAATACTGTACAGCAGGTGTGTACATACTAATAATATTTGCTAAAAACTCACTCTAGGCAAAATTTAGACACAAGTATCTTTCCAATCATCCATTTCAGGAAGATTCAATAATTTATTGATTTTCCTGCAGTGTAAATAGGGAGAAAATCCAGATAAAGACTGAAGGGTGACAGCAGTTACTTTTTAATGATTAACATTTAAGGATTATATCTTAATGTATAATTAATAAGAGAGTTGTTATGTGGTTGTCGTTGTTGTTGTTTTTTTACCAAATTAGCACTTCATGGCTTTGTTGGGGTTTTTTTTCGAGAAATGCTATAGATTCTGAGCAAATTATCTGTTTCGGAGTGAAAAAAGTCTACTTGTCAATCCAATCCGTTACCATTTTTGTTTCCATCTTTAAGTAAAAAAACTCTCATCCGTATGGATTCGTGTTTCTCCACCCTGCTGCTACCTGATCTGCCTTCTGCTAAGTAATTAACGTTAATGCATGTGATTGGATAAACCACAACAGAGAACCTGATACAGAAAACTAGATAGACTAGACAGTTTTTTTCCATACCTGTATTTGATCTGCTGGAGATTTTTTTCCACCAGTTGACGGCCACTAACCTGTAGAAATGCTGTTTTTTTTTTAATTGCCAATGCCTAGCACAAAACCCAAATGCTGATGATGCTCAAATGTTCAGGACTTTTGGAAATTATTTAACTTTGCACCTTATCATTTTGTATTTATCATTAATTGCAAAGGTAGTGTCTCCGTCCGTCTGTCTGTCTCACATACATACACACATTCTGACCACCGCACTAGCACCTGCACCTGTACAACTAGCTCCTTGTTAATTTGACAGGATGGTTCCTGGTCTCCGTGGCAACTGTAACCTCCTATGAGATGATTTGAAACTGTGCAGATCTGCACACCACCTCCCATTACAACCCCCTCACCCTCTCCACCCCCAGCCAATCTCTTAATCTTTTCAGTATTATTTATGGCTGCGCCACTGAGAGGCCCAGATGTGAGCATAGAGAGATTGAGAGTCAGCTGAAGAGTCAGCTGTTTCGTTTTGGCAGTTCGCTTCTATTAAAAGGTTTTCAATCCTATTGTGTGATTAGCAGGTTCATCCATTCTGCATCTTTGTTACCCATTTTGGTTTTGAACAAGACTGATATCATGTCATGTTTTTTTTTTTTTCAGCTCATGTTCCTTTCCAATCTGAAATTCACTCCGGCATATCAAGCAGGGCAACAGGCCTGTCTGTATGCGGTCCCGTCATCTCTTATAACTGACATTTTATTACGCCTCTAAATGTCTCTAAAAGCCTGCTCTGTTGCGCAGGCCCTGTCCAGGGGAAAGATGCGGTGCAAGGAAACAGAATTAAACCAAATGGCAGAAGAGGAATAAAAGTGAATTAGAGTATAACAAATTGCCCTCCTTGCCCAACCTTTCTAACTATTCTTCCTTCTTACTTCTGCATCCAACTCATCTAAATTTGTTCAAAATTTTTCAGGCTCAGAGCCAAAAAAGCTTTTATAATGATAAAGGGTATGGATCAGGATAAATCACATTGAACTGTCTAATTTAATTTACGTATCGACAAAACATAATAGATACTTACACAGATTTAGGGGTTTGGGGAGGAGGAGGGGGGACCTATTTCCATTTAGAATTTACACACATGGGAGCAAAAGCTTAAGTGGCGAGCTTTGGGCACCCAAGGGAGCATTTGAGCCCATTTATAATGATTTAGAAGCTGCGTTTTAAAAAAAAATTTTTTTTATGCCCTCTACTACCAGCCGAAAAAAAAGGGCAGTGGTGTAATGAAGCAAATGACTGTCACAGTTTAGCCTGCGTCAGCAAGCTAAGGATGATCAATACAGAAATATTTTTATTCACAAGGCTCAGAGTAATTCAATCAAGAAGTCTTTAAGCCGGGTGTAAGACATAAGCAAGGGCAGAAAGTTAAATAGCTGGAATAAAATAACAAGGCTGTATTCTGCCAAGCTTTGATCGGGACAAGAAATACATTTACATGTGTATTTTACTTTTGCGTTTTTTTTTTTTTTTTGCTTCATGCACGCCTCAGAAATTGTTTAAATCTCAATGCCACGTTCAAAGATTTAAGATGTCTAAAGTAGCTACACTTCCCAAATGACTCCAATTAAAGCGGTATTTGCCTTTGTCCTTTTTCACGTATTAACCTACAATCTTCTCTCCTGTTGTATTAAATTGCACATAACAGTAGGGCTGTCCAACTAAAGAGATGAAATTCTGTGATGAGGTTGTGTTGTGCCTCTTTCTTCATGAAGAATGCACAGGTTCACATCCAAAGCCAGCATGTGGTTTCTCTACCACCTGCCAAAATCCAGGATTCGTCTTTTTGTTTAAGAAATATATTTCAGCACCAAAACCACAATCGTAATTCAAATGAATGGAACGCAAGTGTTTGTTTTGCCAAAAAAGCAGGTCGATTATGCAGGCCTGTGTTTTAGTACAATAAGAGACAGAGGTCGGTCATGGTTCCTTACACTGAAAGCAACGTTTGGCCTCCGCCTTTCTGCTATTTATTATACAGTCTATTGAAAACGTGCCTCTATTCTATGGTTTAATTAAGAGCTACTGTCATCCTAAAAGCCAATTACAATCGAGAGGCTCTCCGAGCCAAAAATCCATAGTGTTTTAATTTGCATCCATTTTTTTTTTCCTTCAAACTGCCCATAAAACAAAATGCAGACCGCTGCTAACTGCAAAAGATTCCTAGCGTACTGCTCACTGCCCATCAAAGCCATAACCACAGCCATTAAAAAAAATGAAACTCAAATCAGGGTCTGTATTTATTTATTAGTAACTGTTTTATGTATCTTTATAGAATAAGTGTTTAATGAATTGCTGCTCTAAGAATAGTGGGAGTGGCCTGCAGTTATCACATGAGGAAACAATGAATATTGACTGAGAAAGAGAGAGAGAGAGAGAGAGAGAGAGAGAGAGAGAGAGAGCAAGAAAGAGCGAGAGAGAGCACTCAGCATGCAGAAAGGCAGCTGAAATAGGAATGTGACGAGATTGCACCAGGGAGAGTCGTCCATTGAAGACATCTTTGGTTTCATAAAACAAAATGCTTATGGAGCCCTCAGGGGGTCTTTTTCTGCCCCCGTGGTTCTGGCTGTGTTTTTTTTTTTTAATGAAAGAAATAAAAAATGTGCATCTCATAACTCAAGTGCCTGGAGTGTGCATGTGTGTGTGTGTGTGTGTGTGTGTGTGTGTGTGTATGTATACGGAGGAAGTAGTGCCTGACCCTGTGTGGGTGCTTTCTTAACCCTGCTATCTCTCGAAGGCATAGGCTGCATCTGATTCCTTGTGACACCCTGATGAAAAACAAATATGTGTGTGTGACAGTACAGCCTGAACCCCATGCTGCTCTGTTTGTCTCTCAGATTTTCTGGAATCTTCACCCTTTAAATTTTGGCCTCTAAATAAACAAACACATGTCAAATCAGACATGCAGAGCTCTCGGTTGATGCTCAGATCAGCGAGATGTCCTTCCCTGAAGCTGGATACGCTGGTCTCTGGTCAGATGGAATACAAAGGCAATGTAATTGGTCACAGTTATGAGAGTTTGAGATATAATGAATAATGCAGGGTTTTTCACAGGAATGTCCATTGGTCACCTTTCACCTATGTGTGTGTGATAGAACTCAGATAGAAAGATAGATTTGGTGTGCTGATGTTGCTGTGGGAAGTGTATATAAATACAGTATATATTAAATCATGGCACAAGAGGAAAACTATAGTTGTGTGAAATAGGATGAATAAAACAGGGCACAGCATGCTCATAAGTTTGTTTAATATGCAGTAGTTCCTGATATTATTGTAAAATTGGACACAGGGTCATCTGTAACTCAAAGGGAATTGTGGCACAAAATGTGGACACCCTAAACAATGTGCCAACCCATTACATGGGGCAATTACAAACAAACACAATTCAGGGATTAGACTATAATATGTCTTTGGACTAGGGGAGACCCAGAGTACCTGGTGGAAACCCCTGACAAGGACAACATGCAGAGTCCAGACACTCTGGACTTTTATAAAAGGGTTAATAGACATTAGCAAAATCCTCTCATCCAGAGTGACTTACATTATTCCCTGTTATACAACTGAGCAAATGGGGGGTTAAGGGCCTTGCTCAGGGGGCCAGCAGTGGTGGCTTGGTGGTACCGGGAATCGAACCTGGGTCTTGGTAGTCCAACACCTTAATCACTGCGCTACCGCTTCCCTGATCAATCACATAATAGCATACAAAAATATGAGCAGTCAAATATAGATTTTAAGTTCCAAAAAAATATGAAAAATTAATTTATTACCGTTAATTAATATATTATTATTGTTATTATAGTATAACGTTTTATTCAGCATTCCTCCATCTTAAATTGCTTTATATTGCTTCATAACATATTGTTAACAAAAATATTCCCAATCTAGTCAACAATAAAAGTATAAAATATGTATTTCATAAAGATAAAGTAAATAATAACGGGGACAGAAAGAAAAATAGCAAAATCCAAACAAATTTTACAAGGGCTGTAAAAGCTTGATGTAAGAATAATAAATAATAAATTACTGAAAGTAAACGTGAAAAAGATGTTGATGGCTGTTCAGCAGGAGATGAAGTTTGGCAATGTTCATTGGTAATGCGATGCAGATCTTTAGTGCATAAAAGCAAAAATGTGTTTCATGTTATTTAATGTCAGATGCAGTAAATTGGGAAAAGGTGAGGGTTAGATGATCTTAGGAGACAAATTTAGACCACATTTTATCACGGTCATTCAGAGATGGATAAAAGCACTACACCAGTAACAGATTAAGTAATAAAATTAGAATTATTTCTTATCGAGATGGTGAAGTAGAGCAGGCTTGATCAACACATGTTTCGTAAGTTAATTTGCCCTGCTTGTTTTCTCACTAT
Source organism: Bagarius yarrelli (assembly GCA_005784505.1). NCBI lineage: Eukaryota > Metazoa > Chordata > Actinopteri > Siluriformes > Sisoridae > Bagarius > Bagarius yarrelli. The sequence goes on along the minus strand of VCAZ01000008.1, from coordinate 3,420,415 downwards.
TCCTACTCCTACCTACTGTTGACTATCTGGATCAGGTTAAGTCAATCAGAAGCTAAGGAATATACCAATTTACTTGGTCGTCCACCACTCCACCTACATCTGAGATGGTATTTACTGGTGGTTAGGTTGGGTATAGATGAAAACCAAGCAAAACAGTGGAACGTATGGAACATGGGCTGCACATGGGCCTCATAAATGTTTCTAACGGGTGCGATGAGGGTTTACGGTATGCTTTGATGAGTAGGATTGAGTACTAAAAAATGTATGTACTAGAACCGAATCAGAACACCGTTTTCGATGCCCTGAATTGGTGGCACTTAAAAATAATCGACTGAAATATTTGTCCTTTAGTTTTTCAAAGTAGACACAAGGAGCATCCTCCCTGGAACCACACGTAAAAACAATTGCCCGTCTGAATGCACGTGAACGAAAATCGGAAAACTCTAATAACACAAAATTTTCGTAGTAACGCAAGTTTCCACGTTGTTTTCAAATTCCTGTTTTAAAAGCACAACTCGAACCGAGAGGCGCACATGAATGCAGTGATTACACTTCGTTGGTGGCAGGTTGCCTACCGTTAGCTAGCTAAGCTAATAATGTTCTAAAGTGTGTCTGTATTTTACGACAAAGAATGTGCCATGCAATAAATGTTTTTTACATTTATTGTTTATGTGTGTAAAAGGGGGAAACACGTCAAATCTAGTAAAACGTGAGGAAACACAAGATTAATTAAGATAGAGTGATACAATGTGGGTGTAGTTACGTATTAAAGAATTTATGTATACTTTAAACTTTTAATATATTGTGTATTTTAATTTGTTTTCCAAAAATAGCCATTCTTTACTGTTATTCCCAATTTTTTTGATTATCGAAGTATCGATTTAGGTATTGTTTAGTGTAAAGGTGACTAAAGTATATAGTAGTGAGAATAGGTTTTAGTAGACGTTGGTGTTTTTTATTGGAAAAGGATTACAGGGTGTGTGTTCTTGTGGTTAGGGGTGTATGATGTGGAAAGCATTTGGAGTGAAAGTAAAGGTGTGGTTAAGGGTGTGCTGGTGGTGGGTTTGTGGGGGCAGAGTTATTCAGAGCGTCTAGAGGAAGTTTGTGGTGTACAGTAGGTAGAGGAAGTCCAATCCAGAGAATCTGTATATCAGGCTAGAAGCGAATCACGATTTCCCGGCATCTCTGTTGAGTCATAAAGCACATGATATTAACCAGCAAGACAGATCCGATATAAAGCATAGGACTCTACTGATTGGTCCTTTCCTGGTAATAATTCCTGTCAGTGTGTCAACAGTAATAAGGTTTTATTATAGGTAGTGTGTACCTTGCATATTGAAGAGTGTGTACACTGCCTTGCACTGATCAGGAGCGTGTGTACATGTGGTCAGAAGTGTGTAAGGGGTTATAGGGAGTGCGGGAGTGTTTTGTGGGTTTTTAGTTGCTTGAACTATTGCTCTTAAACCGGACGTGACACTTGGATAACAGTTGTGACAATCACAATAAGGAAGAGTGTGATAGAGCAGTAGACATGTAAGCAACAAAGTCACTTTTCGATAAAAAGGGGGAAAGAGAGAGAGAGAGAGAGAGAGAGAATAAGGATAGAGACAGCAACAGAGACAGAGAGAAAGAGAGAGAGAGAAAGACAGCGACAGAGACAGCAATAATTTATATATAGAGAGAGAGAGAGAGAGAGAGAGAGAGAGAGAGAGACCCTCGCTTTAACTTTGACAGCTTTGAAAAAGTGCTTTTGAGTGAGGCTGTGATTCAATCTGCTGCTTCTGCTCTTTCCTGTGTTGGTCTTACAGTAATGTGGTCTTTATCCTTTCATGTCTTTGACAATCACTCTTTCCCTTTGTGTCTTTCACACTCGGTTCCTCCATTGAGGAAACGCTTTGAGATACCCAAGATAGATAATAATCCAGCTCCAAAACAATTGATTCGATTCCTCCTTTTATTTAATTAATAGATAAAGGATGACATTTACCGAAATGTGATAACCAGCATAACCTACGCTTAGTCAAATCCTTTTTTTTTTTTAGGTATGCATTTTGTGTGGTGTGCTCGAGGACGGATTCTCCTTGCACTACCGCTCTTTGATCCGTGTGTGTTTTGAGCTTTTATCAGTAATATGTTTTGGTGCTGCCAGGTTGTCTGGACATGGGAGGCTTTAATGGAATCAATAGGAGATTTATGGCAGCCATCCTGCGAGTCAGGAGGAGGAGGAGGGCGAAAGGAAAATAAAATTAATGAAATTTGTGAGCAGATTGTCAGAGGCAGGAGACGAATGCACTCGCCCCCGTACACACATGCTGTCTGTGTTTGTATGTTTGTGTCGGTGTGTTAGAAATAGAAAGACTTAATATCTGCCTTTCCCTAAGGCACCTCTGTAGGCAAACGAGTAGACGATTCTGTGATCGAGCTTGAGATCCAGTTTCTATGTGAAAACAAAATCGTTTTGTACTTCTAGTATCACTGAAGGAAATAAGTACTGTGTGCATAGCTATTTTTCACCGGCAAAAAAATGATCTCATAAACCTCTATTGTAAAGGTTTATTTTAAAGAATAGCCCCTGCATTAAAGAGTTTTAAGATGTTACTCATTAAATTTCATCTAATTCGATTTACTTACTACTGCGATTGTTTTCAGTCGCTGGCCGTGAGTTTATCTCTGTCACCTTGACAAGTGAGTACCAGTGTTGATCATAGAGAGTTTCTCATATCTGCTCTTATTTAGCTCAGTCGGTTGTTCTTTTTTTTTTTAGAGAAATAAGTGGGAAAATCTAGTTGAGTAAATAAAACAATAAAACATTTATTATCCTTGGTTGTTCTCTCCTCTTTGCCTGAAGAGGAATCGCAATCCAAGCTTCGACGCTAATAAAGAAATTGAAGTTTCTTACACCTGTTTTGCATTCAGGCTGTCCAATCGGTATACAAGTCATCATGCTTACCCGGCCCCCTGTGCTTTCAACTGGTCTTTAGAGGATCATAGGATCATATGAACAAAGGATGTTTACAAAAAAGCGAAGAAGGTCTAGCCAAAACGGGTTGAGCGCGAAAAGATGCAAGGCTGTCGAACATGTCACAAGAAATCAAACGGAAATCCATATCCCTTCACCACTAAGCATAACAGTTTTTTTTCGCTAATAAAACTTGATTGGTTCTGGCATACGAGTGCATATCAGATTTTTCAGCTTAGCAGAGAAGCAACGTGGGTCCAATAAGTGCTGTTTGTCTAATTCTCCTAAGAGGAAATTGCTGGCAGTCGTATAGCTGATACATCATTACGGAGCACACAGCGAGTGGGGCAGAATTCCTTTGAGTTTTTGGATCGGTGCCTGATTGTTTATCAGTGAAATTGGGTGTAGCAAGGGCAGGCGAGTTAACCCGAGCTCACCTTTCTCCATGTTACATGTGCAGCCATGACTAAAAGCCAGACGCTCCGATTAGCCAGGCCGATATTCCATATCTCATTCATTCCCTCTCTGGCTAGTAATTGCATTCGGCTTTTCAAATTATATTTGCCGTTATCAGCCTGCAAACAAACAAGCTTAATAGAGTTAAGCAAAACCATTTCAAAATGTCAAAACTCATTTGCCTCCTAACTCGAACATTAAGAAAAGCAGGTTGATCGTTAAAAATTCTAAATTGTCACATACATGATAATACACAGTACAACATATAGTGAAATGTTTTTTCTCACATATTCCACCCTGGAAAGTTGGGGTCCGAGCACAGGGCCCCAAGGACCCAACAGTGCTGGTCTTCCAGCGCCTTAACCATCTGAGCCACAACTGCCCCTTTAGAGCCACCACTGCCCAGATAATACTGATCTGATGCACATGTGTGTCTGTGTTTGCACACAAAATATTTATATTTTTCTATCCTCCTCTTGTCTCCTTTTGTTATGTTACTCAATGTGAATGCAATATCTTCATTCAGAGTAATGAAATGCATGTGAGACACACACACACACACACACACACACTTACTCACATGTATTCACAGGGATGGAGGATTTAAAGACAAAAGGCAAGATGTGACATTTATGGTCTGTTGAACAATTTTGTTTTAGACTTCAAAGCCAAGGAGTATTATTCAAGAAAGGCCGGATTGTTTCAACACTCATCTGACCTGAGATGATTCTCCACTTCTCTGAAATGTGAAGTGACTTCAAACATCCTCCTAATATTTCATCCCTCTCTCTCTCTCTCTCTCGCTCTCTCTCGTTTCAGGGACCTGAGTGAAAATCAGATTCAGGCTGTACCACGAAAGGCTTTCCGCGGAATCACCAACGTCAAGAACCTGTAAGTCTGCTTCACTGTGCACTCTCCTCTAAACAGCTGTCGTCCTAAAAAAGATTTAAACAGCCGCTCCATTAAGCTGGAGCGAAATGAAAAAAGCACTTCACTCCCACCCCCACCCCCCCACACACTCCTCTGTTTAGCGCAGGATCCTCTACTATCTTACTTTTTTTTCCTACCAATAAAAAAAGGACAGCCCAGGGGACAAAATAAATGCCTATAGATCATTTGTCTTAATTCTTGATAAGTTTAGCAATCATGAGGAATCAGTTAATCTGCAGGTCTCAGTAAGATAGATGTGCTCAGGATATTGCTTGAATAATGCTCTCCTACCACTTGCAATTACACTAATGGACTTTGACAAATTTATGCTTGCAGTAACTGATCCAAGCACTGCCGTAATTTCGTTCTGCTCATTGTAAATATGGAAAAAGCAGCACTTTCAGCAACAAACACAGACTTTTAGACAAACCTGTAAGGAATGTACGCTATACTATATGGCTAAATGTTTGGGGACACCTTACCAGTGGATCTTCCGGTTGGTGTAGGATGTCGCTATATACTGTTGAATTAATTTTTTTTTTTTCCTTCGTGGGAACTCAAAGACTCAAACTCACGGTTCCTGATCTCCTTGAAGACATGGTGTGTTACAGTTGGTGTGGAAGAACTACAGTGTTTACACAGACATAACCTCAACCCTACTGAACTCCTTTGAAACAGATTAGTCCTCAGGCCTCCTCACCCAACATGGTTGATTGTATGAATAAAATTCCCATAAAAGTCATGCTCCAAAATCTGGTGGAAAACATTTCCAAAAGTCTAAATCTGTTATAGGATAATCGAAAAAAAAAAAAACCCAAAGGATTTGATGGTCAGGTGTCTCTAAAGTTTATATTTGTTCGAACGCTCAACCTTTCTGTTGCCTTTGCTCTTGGGCTGAACTATGGCGAAGGAGTGGATGCATAGTAAGCCAACATCCTCCATCTCTTGCCTACAACAATAAATCACATTCCCTCAGGTCTTGAAGGAAAGGGCTGGAAAAATCCAGCCTAATGATAAGTTCCACTTAACGTGTGCGATAGCGTAACTGTTAAGGGTACGGATAATGAACCTCTCCCACTGCTTGTAGTTAAAGATCAGTTGGGATATGTGACCTTCGGTCTGCGTGTAATTTCCCAGACCATGGGCGTCAGATGTGCGCTGCAGTTCTGGATGCATTGTTGCTTTATCTGATAATAGCTGTGTTCCAAACCTAGTTTAAGGGATCAGTTCACTTGAACCCCATGCTGGGAGTTGGAGCATAGAGTTCTGAAAACTGAATACCTTACACATGGGAGCAAATAATACTGAAGAAACACAAGTTGTGTTGTAAAAAACCCTGGGTTGTGCTGAGAAATAATTATTAATGTTAACGAGTAGAATAATGTTAATGAATGTAATTTTTGTGTGTGTTAAGACACATTAGTAAGGGATGAACCAGACATTACAGTACAAATATAGTCAAAAGTATTAGGACATCTGTTGATCACTTTGAAATGTTTTTTTTAACATTCCACTTCTATTAGGATTTTATCTCACAGTTAGTATAATCCTGTTATAACCTACATTCTTTTGGAATGGCCACAATAATATTGGCAAGAATGTTGGGTGGGGAATTTTGGGGTGCAGTCTGTGTTGTAGTTCATCCCAAAGGTGTTCAAGTGAGGCTGAGGCTGGACATTCCACTATAAAAGTTATCACACCATGTCTTCATAGAGTTTGGGGGCCTTGTGCACAGATGCATTGCCATGATGGAACCAGATTTGGGTCTTTTAGTTCCTTTAATGAAATTCGACAACATAGAAAGATGTTTTAGACAACTGTTTAATTACAACTTGACATTTTAGGAAAGACACATTTATGTGGGTGTGCTAATGAGGTGTCCACAAACTTTTGACCATCTAGAGTATACATCCAGAATAATCTCATTTCAACATGTATAATCATCATTTCAGCTTTAAATCAATTACAGCTCGGGTTTTACTATCACTGCGCTGTTAAACTCTATCCGTTTGGTCAGAAATAATGTTATCTAACAACAGCTTTACCAGTAAAAGAACCTAATTTAGATAAGTTTAATGCTCTAATATGTTATTGTTTTTATAGTACGCAGGGATTTGCGTGGGGATGCTACACATGAAGAGATTTTAAAAAACAAAGACAAATAAGAGAGAGGCTGTTTATTAAAACGAAAAGTAATCGTTTTGTTCTTTAATCACTGTCCAAGTGAGTGCTATAAGACGAATAATAGACTTTGGTATGTTATTGAAAAACCCTAAAGTTCTCGTAATTATTCTGAATGATTCGGGACATTTATCTGGAAGTTACTTAACAGGAGGATTACTTGGCGTTTGAAACAACTGAAACATTGAAAGTTTTCCATTTGATGGTGCAATGAATTGCCTTAATTTGCGGACCTATATACATACATACATATATATAAACATACATAAATACATACATACATACATATAAACATACATACATACATAAAAACATACATACATACATACATACATATAAACATACATACATACATATAAACATACATACATATATATAAACATACATAAATACATACATACATACATACTACATACTATAACATACATACATACATACATACATACATACATACATACAACATACAGCCATACATACTCACATACATACATACATACACATACATACATATATACATACATACATACATACATACATACATACATATAAACATACATACATACATACATACATACATACATACATACATACATACATACATACATACATACATACATACATATAAACATACATACATACATACATACATACATACAGATAAAACAACCACATACATACATACATACATATAAACATACACATACATATAACATACATACATACATACATACATACATACATACATACATACATACATACACTACATACATACATACATATAATACATACATACATACATATAACATACATACATACATACATAAACATACATACATACATACATACATACATACATACATACATATAAACATACATACATACATACATATAAACATACATACATACATACATACATACATATACATATAAACATACATACATACATATAAACATACATACATACATACATATAAACATACATTACATACATACACATACATACATACAGCTTACATATATAAACATACATACATACATACATACATACATATAAACATCCATAAACATACAAACATACACATACATACATACATATAACATACATACATACATATCCATACATACATAAACATACATACATACATACATACATACATACATATAAACATACATACATACATACATACATATACATACATACATACATACATACATACATACATACATACATACATACATATAAACATACATACATACATATACATACATATAAACATACATACATACATACATACATACATACATACATAGACAACATATAAAAAATAACATATATCCATACTATACAAACATACATATAAACATACATACATACATAAATACATATAAACATACATACATACATAAATGCATATTTATATAGCTATCATGCTCCGAGTAACCCATATTTTAAACTATGGATCTTCCTTTATCCCACCCCCAAAAGAAAAATACCCTAAAATGTATCTTAAAAAATGTTTTATCCATATTTTATTGTGATAAGAAATATATAGAGTTTACCAGATGACATTTAATTAACATAACTAAAGGCAGCATGACTACGTTTATTATTGGGAACTGATGTCATGTAAAGTCTGTAATGCAGATTGTCCAGTCAAAATACAGATGAACAACTGCTGGTTAAGTAAAAGAATGACATTTTAATACTAAGCAAAATTTTGAAACATTTTCTAAAGATTAAAATTAAAGTGCTCTTAAATATAAGCCAAGTAAACTTTTTTATATATTTCGATAATTTCTAAGACGAAACTGTTACTTTTACTACAAAGAGAGAAAATGACCACATGACCAGATGCTTGTATTGACAAACTCGGCTGTGTAAAACTGACAGGTTTCATATACGCAAACAAAGTGTATTTGTTATGTCTAGTGAGAGCGAGTGTTTTCATTAGCTAATGGCAAGGTTGTGCACAGTAATTGCGTTTGTATGTATGTGTGTGTTTGTTTGTGTGTGTGTGGTCTAATATAGTTAAATGAGTGTCACTCCCTGTGCTGACCTCTCTGCCCTGCGTCAAACGACTCTCTGTCTGCCTGCACATGTTTACTCATCACTGCAGGTCAATGAATCACACCACGCGCATGCACGCACACACACACACACACACACACACACACACACACAGGGCATTGCTGTCTCTAAATCAATGTTCACACCCCTCCCAGTCATTCGTGTATTCCCACTCATATCCACTCTTCAAAATTTCCTCATCACCTGCATTTCAATGCCTGACAGTTATGTCCGCCTTCCCTTCCAATCATTTCTGAGCGAGAGCACGGAGAGCATATCTTTCACTCGGTGTCATGTACACGGACACGCATGAGTGGCCGGGGTGTGAGCACCGAGCAGACGAGCTCATCTTTTTTCAATAGCGGCTCTGGGGAGAGAGGAGAAAAGGGAATCAGAACTGCTCTTCCTCCTAGCAAGCTCATAAAAAGCACACACACACACACACACACACACACACAGCAAGGTGACTTTTGATTTAATAGCTGAAATTGTAATGTCGTTGTTTTGTGTGTGTGTTAACAGAGAAACAATAGAGAGTCACTGGTCCAGGAAAAGCATTGATTTTCTCATATACTGTGTCTTAATGTCTGCCTGGCGTATACTCCTGTAGTGGCTGATAAAGAAAAGAATCACATTTCTCTCTCTCTCTCTCTCTCTCTCTCTCTCTCTGTCTCTGTCTTAACCTTCCCAGCACACTTCTTAGCACACTTTGCTCGAGTCAGCATCTTTCGCCGAGCAGCCATATGGCTAATATCGGCCTCAGCTTCCCTTGTGCCGCTAACCGCCCTGCATGTGCTGCGCTCTGTTTCACCCGTCTGCATTTCCAGTCATAGCTGTTCTCTGTGTACATCTCAGTGACTCGCTACATTGCTTTCAGTCAATCGTACAAGTCAAGAGCTTGAAAATCTTCTCTGTCCCCGAGTGGAATGTCACTACACTAATCACAATACGCAGAGACGGATGTGATGGTCTGCACAGGCACTTGTATTATATGCTTGTGTCAGCACAACCGAGAAAGGATTGCGTTATTGTGTCTATGAAGAGGCGATTAATAGTGAATGAGGACCTGGCACATCCATTCTGGTGACATTGTTATTCATAGAGTGCAAATGTAGCATAGAGCTGCTTGAATTGCCTGCTCGCTGTGCGGCGGGGTGTTTGTGTGTGTAGATGCGGGTGCAGTCGAACGCTCTGTTACCTGCAGTAAAGGTGTGATTGAGTCTCCATTCAGAAAGCACAGGTGTAATTCAATAGAACGCTGCAATAGTGATATAGTTCACTATTCATTATGTAACAATACATTTCTGAATTCATATTTATTTTATATTAATGCATAGATTTTTGGAATAACAAAAAAGAAGCAGCTAATAAGGAGGGTTTATTATAAAGCATTAATAAATATAACATTTTGAACTTCATAAATGTTTTTCCCTTTTTTCACAAATTTATAGATACAACTTTTTATTTTCCAATCATATTCTTGATCCTGATAATGAAACCTCAGTCAGCAGCCAAAAACAATCCTGTACTGTTTTCTTAAAAATGATCTAAAAGCTAATATATATATATATATACTATAAACTAAAAAAATAGACTGGATTTAACAGGAAAGCCTCAGTTTATATGGCAGCAAATAGCAAAGACTAGATTGGGTACAAAGGATATATATATTTATATATATATATATATATATATATATATATATTTTATTTTATTTTTTATTTTTTTTTTTTTCATATTTCTCTTGGATACACGGTATACAGATAATAAAATATAAATAAAATCAATCCTTTGGACTAGTTTTTTAAACCCGTTCTAGTCTTTGCTATTTGCTGCCATATAAACTGATGCTTTCCTGTTAAATCCAGTCTATTTTTTTTTTTAGTTTATTACAATACATAGAATTGAATCTTTAGTTTAGTTTTCAGAGACATTAAATGACAGTCTTATATTAATTTACACACTTAAAAATTTTTAATACAATTTTGATTTATATTATACTCTTTATTGTATTAATTCCCTTTAGCATCATGATATGACTTTCTGGCTTTTGCCTTCAAACGATACACACACACACACACTAACACATGCACACATACATGAAGTCTTACAGTGTGAACCAGCACTGCATGTAAACTCCCCCTTTCTTTTATCTCTCTGTATTACACTTCTATTTAAAAAAAAAAAAAATTATGACTTATGAGTTTAAGCAGTGTGTTAGAGGCAGTGTTAGCTTCTGTAGCTTTTTCACACTTTATTTTCCTGACAGCAAACAAAATCTAATCACATTTCCTCCCACTCAATCAAATTTGAATTCATTTTGCATGAGGCTGAGGAGAATTTGTGTTTCTAAGCATGTGTGAGAGTGTGTGTTTGTGTGTGAAAAATGTTTTCAATTAATCCAAAAGCGCCACTGAATTTGGCAAAATTATGTTTTTCCTTTATTAAAAAAAGGTAAGATAATTTATTTTTTTTTGGTTCCAGGTCATGATAAGGTGCAGGTGTTGTTCCAAGCATTATTTAGCTACATTTTATATATTTATATTTATATTTATAACATTTAAAAAAAAAATTTCAGGCAAATATATAAATACATAGCAGTATTGCTATGTTTAAGCTGAATCAATCTTTAAAAAGTAGCAGCCATTGTTTATCACATATTCCAACGTCTGGAAGCTGGGGTCAGATCACAGGGTCAGCCATGATGCAGTGGCCCTGGAGCAAAAAGAGTTAGGGGCCTTGCTTAGGGGCCCAATAGCAGTTTGGCAAGTCTGGGGCCTAAACTCTTATCTTCTAATAAACAATTCAAAGGACTAACCATATAAGGTAGACTGGCCACCCATGTGATCTACCAGCTACCTCCAGATTCCACGGTGGTTTTCGGTCTGCGCAAACGATCTCAGATCTCTAGCTTGATTTCACGTTGTTTGTTTTAGGCTTGCTTCGATACGGATCCTAGAGAAAACCAAGCAAATTAAATCAAAAACTTCACTTTTACATCTTCAGCAACATTTATATGCATTAGAAGATACTAGATTTTGTTCAGATCTGTTTGTTTGTTTCTTCGAGTTTCCATAAGTTGATTTGCATTTGTCCTTGTTCTTGGCATGACAATCTATCTCCAGATGGCTTCAAATAGATACAATAAGATGGAATAAAATGACTTGCTTAAAATAATAGTTAAACTGCTTACAGGATACTTTTCTAAATCTTAGGCTGGTCAGCATGACCTTAATTTCGTTTTCACAGCCATGCCAGCAGCTTCACTTAGTGTTGAGAGGATCCATACTGTCTTTGGATGTAACCCAGAGAATAAGCAGAGAATAAAAGCTGTATATACAGTGAGATTTATTCGCTGAAAGAAAGTCATAGCTAGCTAAGGTTTTCAAACATCTTACGAAGATCTACTGCATTCGGGATTATGTCAGTTGAACTGTACATGAGAAATACTATATGTATTTTAAGGTTGAGGTGATAAAGTATGTTTTGTTATTCATTGAACTTTATCCAATAAGTCCAAGGAACACTGAGTACACAGCAGAAGAAATGTATTATGGATGATATGCCAGTTCATCACAGGGCCTCATTCTGACATTCAATTACATCTCGGGGCAAGTTGGCGTATCCATTTTGGGCTGTTTGCCAGAATTCAGCCACCACGACATGAGACGATTTTTCTCACACAGACACACATCTTCGCATTTCCAATACTTGCGTTTCAAAATGTTAATTAGCAAAAGTAGCAGTGACTCTTTCTTAGTGTCTTTTTTCTGGGACCGGCAAAAGGATCTTTGCTTTGCGTTTGATAATTAAATTACAGGTCAGATTAGAGTTCCCAGTTCCAGGGTGTGCTGGTTAGCAGCAGGTTGTTTTGACAGATTGATGGTGGGGGAACTGCTTCCTTTTTTCTTCTTCCTTCCCTCCCTTTTCTGACCCTCTCCAGATGGGCCACTGGCAGCTCAAGAGCATCAAACTGCCAATACGGCCCATGCCTGCTATGATTAAAGGCCAATGTAATTAGATTGAAGGAAATTAAATTTGGGACTTCCTTTCCCCACCATGTCCCACCTCAGATGTGCACAGATGCAGAGATTTATATATGCATACACATATGTACAGGCCATGCAGTAGAACATGCATGACTGAGCCAACACTACTGCCTGTCTTAAAAAGTCTTGGGCAATTGTTTAAATTTAATAAATGACCGAAAAGGTAGAAACAAATGTATTTAAGATTTTCTGTCACTGTCATATGAGTCAAATACAGTCAATTGTCTTGATTGTACAAATTCAGTATGTTTAGTCATTTTTTATTCATTTATTCTCACACAGTATTTTAGTTTTTTTTTATTAAATTTAATATAATGGAATATAAATCCTAATTCTAAAAAAACATTATATTTAGATACTTAGGGGGAAAAAATGAAAATATGCTCCAAGTTCTGGTCTTCGGTTATGATTTTTTTTTTGTGATTTAATTTAATCGTAACTCAAACTGTGCGAAAATTCCTGTCAAGGCAAACTTGTGATGAGCATCAATATCCAACTAGTGTAAATTCCATTTTAAGTACTTAAACATTGCAGATTATCAGCATAATTTATTTTAATGATTTAGTGCCACACATGTACGTCATTTATAACAATTCGCTTTTTTCTGTTTAAAGAAATTTGTGTCACTACACATTTTAATTACAAAAAGCATTTCAGACAAGACCAAGGTCTTATTTACGTGAAGGTGCAGGACAAACATTAATACTGTCCATCTTTAAGATTGCCAATCTTGGTCAGTAATGATGGATTCTCTAAGCCAAGTGCACTTTTAGACACAGATTTGGCCCAACTGTGTAAACTTTCCCTAAAAGCATCAGTCTGGGGTAAATGTAGCAGACTGCCAGTTTCTGCCAATTATTTTATTTCCACAGTGATAGATAATATGCTCGTAGTAGACCATCTCATTTGCTTCCCTCTTGTCTCATGGAGATGGATGGACATCTTTCCGGGGAGAGGAGAATAAAGGCAGGATCGGGTGGCTGTTTTATTGTTTCTTTTTTTTCTAAAGAGGCAAAGCAGCAAATCTGTAGCAGGTCAGATGTCACCCCTGCCTTTGACTTGGGAAAATGACACAACAAAAGCATTTTTTTGTAGTGACGTACATTCATCTCCCCTTTTTTTAATAGACAAGTGGTGGTCTGGGTGATCGGAAAAAGAAGAAAGGGGGTCGTCAAATTATCGTAAACGATAAGAAAAGGAAAAAGAATGGGTTGTGTGTGTGTGTGTGTGTGTGTGTGTGTGAAAGTTGAACGTGATGACCCAGTCTGATTTACCAAACCTTTCCTTTAATGAAATTGTTTCAGTGGCAGAGATGGTAAAAGCTTGTAATGGATTGGACGCTTTAATGTAATGAAATTACTCCCTTTTCTGAGTTTTGAAAAAAAGAAACGCAGAAGAGGGGGAGAGGATGTATAAAGAGAGAAAAGGAGAGGAGGAGAAGAGGGGGAGAAAATGCAATTAATATTTACAGAGTTGACAGACGGGGTGGGCCATGCACTATAGCCAGCCTCCTGTTCTCTCTCCTTATGTCTTACCGACTTCTCTTCCTCTCTCTCTCTCTCTCTCTCTCTCTCTCTCTCTCTCTCTCTCTTTCTCTCTCTCTCTCTCTCTCACTCACCCTCCCATTTTACTACTTTTTTCTTTGTCTCTTTTACCTTGTTTTCAATGATGATTTACAGCAGGATAAATAGAATGGGAAGCTTAGGCAGATAAACGAGAATAAGAAAGAGAGAGTAAGAGAGGGAGAGAAAGAAAAAGGAGGGAGGGCTGCGGCCAGCCAGGCCACTTTTAGTCATTTGGTCCTTCTTTTTGGCTGCAGTGAGGATAGTAGAGGTGAGAACTGTGTGTGTCTAGTGCCTGTGCTGGAGTGTCTGGCTCCATACTGCACCCCCTGCCAACCCCCCCCCCCCCATTTCCACTCCTCCCCCTATATCTCCACCCTCCGCTCCTTCTCTTCCTCTGTGCCCCTCCCTCAGCCCCCACCCACTTGTCTGCAGACCCACCGCTGACTCCTGTCTCTCATCTGCAGGCAACTGGACAGCAACCACATCAGCTGCATTGAAGATGGAGCCTTCCGTGCCCTGCGCGATCTGGAGATACTGTAAGTCCCGTTTCCTTTTTTCTTCTTTTCTTTTTCTCTCTTACAATCTCTCACTTCATCATTCCTTCCTGTTGCTTTCTCTGTATGGGTTTTTCGGTTGCTGTATGTTGCTGTGTTGTTGTTTTTCGCCTTGACTATGCTCAAACGACAAAGTGTGTTGCATGTGAAAGTGCAGCACACCTGCGGCGCAGAGAAGCAGCGGTGTCACAATCTGTTGTCACTGCTTGTGCGCGCATGCATGTGTGTGTTGGCTTAATGGCTGTGCGACAGTGAAAGTTGCTCGTTTGTCATCCCATGCTGCATTGTCGTATCACAACGTCGCCTCCACTCAGGATGTTGTGACCGTATTGACTTTTCTGTGCTGTTCCCAAACATCCCGAGTATTTTTTTCTCTATTCATTTGTCCACATGTCCGTGTCCCCTCAATACATTTCTACTTTTTGCTCAAATCCTACTTTTTATCTACTTTTAGTTCTCAGGATCAGTTTAGATCTGTGTTTGTTCCTGTTGCACCGACATTTTGATTACTTTTACCCTTGACCAGTAAGCTCAATTAGGATTTGGGTTCTCTTACGAATTCTTAGATAGTGTCGCAATATAATTCAGGTTAGGAGGCAGAAACTGTAGTCACACTTAGTATAGCATGTTTAAATCCACAGGATGTGAAAAAAAAGGAGAGAGCAGGAGGCACTGAGCACCACCGCAGCCCCATCCATCAGGCCACGGGAAGAGTGCTAAGTGTCTGCCTCATCCTCCAAACGAGCCAAGGGGATGGAGAGGGGGGGGAGCAGAGGGGGCAGGCCTCAGCATCCATTTATCCAGAGTAGACCAGGGAACAAGCACTTCATCACTGTTAGGCAGGCCGAAGTTTCTTAGACATTATTGAAGAACTAAGATTTTAGGACAGACTACGGCAGTAAGGATTTAAGGGAGATGAAGTGAGAGAATACAGACAGAAAAAAAAAGAAAGCCAGTTGGGAATTAGGATTTTTTTCCATTAAACATAGCATAAAACAGGATGACCAAACAGGATTAAAAAATAGAGAGGGGGGAAAAAGCCATAAGCGAAACTGTGCAAGTGAGTCAGGAATCAATTTTCATTAATAATACAGAATATCCTCAGATTCCACCAACGCCCATTAATAAATGCCCAGCCATGGAGAACAGGGAGATATGAATATGTACTGCTCACTGCTGATTGAACCATCCATCCATGAGGTCGTCAGCAGCGGTGTAATGTATCAGCGAACCAATCATGAAGTGCTAACACGGCGCATTGTAGTCATTAATTTACACCCTATATGTCCTTTTAGGCAGAATTTCAATTAGCTGTGGAAAAATAGTATCGGCCAGACAGCTGTGTTGCTCAGTATTGCAGACTCAACGTATTTGTATGTGGTAAATAGTGTTAGAAGCATTAGGGACCCATTTATTATATTATAATTTACAGTATAATAATAGTGACAATGGTGTCCAGGAACCAAATTTGCTGTATCTATTTCCTAATTTAATCCAGAAATGTGTCTCCTAAAAAGCTTAACGAGTCATTTATTTTCCCTGTGTCATGAGTGTGACAAGGATAAAGCTAACCTTCTCTAAAGATAGACTGATGTTAGCTCTAATATTAAAATTCTAGTCCTTACCCTAAAAAAAAAATTAGCAAACTAAGGACATGTCTTGCTCAAAGTGGTTCAAAGTGGTTAAAATGTTGGCTTGCTAAACGGATGATTGTGGGTTTGATTCCCAGTCCCACCAAGCTGCCACTTCTGGGCTTCGGAGCTTTGGCATTTATCCCTTAACTGCTCAGTTGTATAAATAAAATAAATGTAAGATGCTCTGGATAAGGATGTTAAACAGTGAAGAGAAGGCTAGGAAAGGAAAGGAAAGGAAAGGAAAGGAAAGGAGATAAGATGAGATGAGATGAGATAAGAAGAAAGGAAAGGAAAGGAAAGGAAAGGAAAGGAAGGAGGAAAGGAGATAAAAGGAAATGAGATAAAAGAAAAGGAAAGGAAAGGAAAGGAAAGGAAAGGAAAGGAAAGGAAAGGAAAGGAAAGGAAAGGAAAGGAAAGGAATGGAAAGTAGATAAGATAAAAAGAAATAAACGGAAAGGAAAGGAAAGGAAAGGAAAGGGAAGGAAAGGGAAGGAAAGGCTTTCTAAACGAACTTGAGGTGACACTGGGTAACACTGGATAGAGAGATAATTAATTATTGTAAATAATAATAAAAATAGCATAATACATTTTTCCGCTTAAATATATGGGTTGGTCTAAAGGTATAGAGTTACAATGACAGGGTAAATAAAAAGTATCAAAAAAAATAACTTCCTACAATCAACTGGGTCATGATAGATGTTTAAAACATCCAAATGGCCAAAATTTCAGCTCATCATCACCATTAAGCTGAAGCTTACACCTAGAAACAACTCAAAATGTCTACAGATCACCATTTAGGGATGCTAAGCACTCCTGATTAGAAAAGAGTCTTGATCTAGTAAGAGCGCTACGTGTCAATTCCCAGGCCTCTCGTACCGACCGCTTACGTGCGATTTAATGTTTGCTGAAGCTCGCAAAATAAATGATAGGCCCTTTCTGGTGATGAATTGTAATTTCTATTTAACATAACTGCGCTAATGATTGAACTAATGACTTCAAAGCTATCTCAGGCCCCCTCCTCTGTCAGGGCATGCCTCGCATCTCAATGAGCAGGATAAAGTGCAGCGGGCAGCACACTAATGAGTAAAATAGTTTATCTGCAGGGAGGGGTCCTCTGAGAGCCGCAACCTGTGTAACGGACCCCTGAAAACCACAAATTTTACATTGTGCTGACATTCGGCTTTTCAGCTAATGATGTCTTCTTTGGTTCATCAGTGATACGACAGGAATATTTAATCTTACACCTCATATCTTCTCCATTACACCAAATTTTGAATGGGTTTAAGGGATAGTGGATGTGTCAGAAATTCATGATTTCCAGCATGCATCGAAGTTATCTTCATGTTCTCTCTGTGTAAAATGTTCACTAAAAAGCATTACATCAGCTGCAGCTCTCGGAAGAAGCAATCCAAAAAAAAAATAAAATACTTTACCAAGGTCATGGTTTGGAAAAACACTCATCTTTTTTAAAGTAGAGCTAAAGTTGTGTTAGGAAGTGATCTTTTTGAAAAGCCAAAGCGAGCATTTACTAATGTAAAATATAACAAGCCAAGGTGTAGGTCAGGAGTACTGCAATATCTCCCATCAGTTTGCTTTTCAAACAATAACAGGCATTTAACACTGAAATTGTAGACTTCCATTGAAAATATTTATATCTGGCTAATCATACAAGTTTGCAGAAGGATGGATTTGACACTAGAAGTGCAGTGAGTTCAAGCACTTACAGACGAGAGCGATTTATGTTGAAACTGAGACTATAGTGTATTTATTTCTGGTGCTGTTATTGTACAAGATTGTAATTTCCAGACTGTAGTGTGATTGTCAAACTCTTCTGCTGTATATGGTATTTAATTCGTTCAAGATGTTAAACAGGTTTTCCCTTCAGGAACTCCAGCTGCGTCGAAACGCTTTGAAAACCACCTTTGCCCTGAAGCATGTGTGTGAGCACCCAGTTAACTGCAAACACTGTCCACTCTGAAGGTATATGTGGCGGACATAACTGCTTTCAATGCCCTTATGGGTGGCAAATCAGTGGGCAGTATTAAGGTTTTTTGCATGGTGTTGGGGAGAATCGCCTTACTGGAGGAGGAATCAGGATTGGCCTCCTGGTCCCAGAATGGAGGGTATCATTTTCAGACATTTGTAAAGTGGCGGGCTTGGCTACCCCGCATACGTTTGTCCAGTTCTACAACCTGGATCTAGCCACAACTTCAGGATCCAGGGTGTCACACAGTCCCCACACATGACACCAGGACAGTGACTTGATGCTTTCTGATTGGTCGAATTACACACAGGGCAAAGGTTGTAAAGGGCGTTCCCAAAGCATTTTGAAGCAGTGTCTTGTTCCTTCAGGAAACTATGGTTACATACATAACCTAGAGACATGTTAAAGTCTGTTTGGGCTGTGATAAAAATAGCAAAAACTAATTATTGATGTGGTGGGTACTAAGGAAAATGCCCTTAGATTTTAAGTTTGTGTTTTGACAACCACCCATGCATCCACACACACATGCAGCAAAGCACTGAGACATATGCATATTTAATAGCCACATATGCATATTTAATAGCCATATTTAATAGCCACAAATCTGGCCCTGTATCAAATGTCAAATCATGTGAATCTTTTCGTTGGGGGCCATGTCATTTTTTATAAGCGCAGAGACATTTCCATGCCATATGCCAAAGGTGACCTTTCTTCGTGCCACGCATTGACAAGAAGCACCAAATTTTCACATTACAGCGTACCTCCCTGCCCTGCCAAATGCTGTCATTAGTCAATGTGCGTGCAATGCATTTTCTTGACAGCTTGGCACGGACCTCCTGCTAAAACCAGGATGAGGTTATCATGGCCGTTTGCATCTCTCTGCTGTAAGCAGCCTTATTCAATTTCCTATTTAAGTAAGACATTCCTCTCATTTTCGCTTAGTCCTCGAAGCCACATGTGCGGTGTGACTGTAGCTAAAACGACGCATTTTCACACAAGTCTAATAGCATTTTATATTACAGCAAGCATAGGTCGAGGTGTCTGCTGTCCATCCCAAGTGAAAATATTCAGTATTCACTCTGGATCCAGAGTTTCCAGAGACTAATTTTAGTGTTAAATGATTTTTCATGGAATCTTTAGCAGAGATTTATTCCATAACCATGACTATATATGGTCCTATTTTGGATTTTTACTGGGTTTTTTTATGTGTAATATTATTCCATTATGTCCAACTGGATCTTATTTATAGCCTTCTTTTGTTTGAGGTATTGAGGTTTGTTTTAAATTTACATTTGCATGTACAGCATTTGGCAGACGCCCTTATCCAGAGCGACTTACATTAATCTCTGTTATACAACTGAGCAATTGCGGGTTAAGGGCCTTGCTCAAGGGCCCACAGTCGTGGCTTGGTGGTGCTGGGAATTGAACCCCGGTCTTTCTGGTATCAGTCCGACAGCATAACTACTAAGTCACCACTTTTTTAAAGTTAGTTTCCTCTATGAAGATCTAAATAACATAAATCGTTATGCTAAAAAAATGCATTTTGGACATTTATAATATGTACCAGAGCAACATACAAAAGTGCTATGAATGATGTTGAATTGTGTTTCGCACCACTGTATTCTGGCTGTCCCTGAATTACGGTACAGATTTTACGGTAAACTTGAAACCCTGCAAATCTTTGCTTAGCTACAATTATAGTAAAAATGAATAATGATTTAATTAAAGTCTACATGTAGAGTGCAAGAAAAAAAATATATAGCCCCACGATTAAATTAAATTAAGGAGAGGTCATGAAATTTTTTTTTCTTTTATAGCTGTTTTGGGTTTTTCACAAAATTCTGACCTTTCGGGAAGTCCTAGAGAAGTGGACCTTGTTTCTTTTCTCAGTCTTGTGCCCTTTTATTGTAATCATTTCGACTCTTAGAGCCCATGTTAAAAACATTAGTCATGTTCCGTTCGGCTTAATGCCTTCTCTGCTGATAGTTGCAGAATGATGGTCCCACTGTGGTTAAAAAAAGAGGTCAATCAGACAATCAGATATTCCATGCATCCTTGATTTTCTTTTCCATCCCGTATGAGAAATGACTCCTAATCCTGTCACGTTTGATTGAAAGGTTGCCTTTTAGTCAATAGAAGGCTTTATGTGACAGACAGCAGACGGGCGGGTGGTGAGAGCCGGGTTGTGGCGAAATAAGAGAAAGGATTAGAAGAGGGGAGAAGGGGGGAAGCTGTCATTAGCTTCTAAACTGCACTTTCCTGTGCAGGAAATTGCCTTGCCACCATGCACAGCCTGTTGCTTTATCTTTATCTCTGTTCGGTCCAGGCGCAAGCTCGGTACAGGAAAGGAGCCTGTGAAACGCTGGCATCTCAATAGTTGGACCTGCAAGCACTATTAATCAATCACTCCTGGACACCCGGTGAGAGCAGGAGGAGAGAAATAAAGAGTGAAGAGCTTAGATGTAATTTGTTCTAATATAAAAAGTAAAAGCCTCATCAGGGATTTGAGAGGAAGCCTTCTAAACTGCGATTAGGACCTGCTCCTGCTCCTCTGAAGTGTTTTTGTAGCAATTTCTAACTTAAAATATGATTCATAAAATTCCAAGCTTGCAAAATTATTTCTTTTCCAATTTCTTTTATTATTTATTTATAGAGCAAATTTATAGGAATAATCCCAAGGTTGACAAAAGTGCTGTACAGAGCGAGATACAATGTTGAAAATGGAAATGTTTTAATGTCTTTAATCATTTAAAACCAAAATATAAGACATCAGTACACAATGTTGTGTGTCAGATCCCCTTTTTCTGATTATGACTTATATACTATATGCTGTAGTAAAATGGCAAACCTTCAAATTTCAAGTTCAGTAAACGAGAGACTCAAAACAAATTTCGGACAGCATGTGTATCCAACCTTTCTCTATGTTCACACTAGCACTTCCGATAAAAAAAGCAGGTGACATACTTGGCTTTGCATGTGTTGGCACTATAAAAATTCATTATATCCACAATTAGCTAATGATAAATTAAAAAAACGACTGAACAAATAGCACTTTCACTCAGATTATGGTTTGGACGCGTGCACTTTAATGAAAAATGAATAATCACCTGTCACTTTGTTACTTGCTCATGTAAATGTGAACATAGAGACAGAAATGCTCTCTTGTAGAGCACCGGTTCTGTAGATATCAACTCATACATCAGGTTTTATTGCCAACTAACATGAAGAGAAAGATGTATGGTTAGGGTTAGGGTCACTTGTTTGATGATGAGGTTTTGTCAGGAACATCCACTAGTATGAGGATCTTCACCTTTTACCAGCAAAAACAAAGACCATGCAGCCGATAGAACTATTATTGAAGCATGCAAAATATGAGCGGAGTGCTACAGATGAGACTCAACTGTGCAAGTGTGCCCTCTGTGTCGGCAGCAGATAGACAGCTTCTAGTGCTCTCTGTCTCTCTCCCTCCTTTTCTCTGTCTTTCTCCCTATTCCACAAGCCCCTATTTAACTTGCCATCCTTCACACAAAAGCCTCTCTCTTATTCAGTTGCTTTCAAGAGAGATGTACCCAGGGTCCCCTCCAAGCTCCTCTAATGAGGGACTGGTGAAACACTCAAGACCTCAGCACTCGAGATGTCATTGTTGGCCTTTATCAGACTGTGGGAAAGCTTTTTTAACATAGCTGAGACAAATGGAAACAAGGAGCAGAGAACGGAAAAGGTGTTCCACTGACAGGCCAGGTGTCATTGGAACGGTACAGGATTGAGAGGGTAATAGCTACTCGATCCAATTGACTGCCATGGCAATAGCGCTTTAAATGAAATCATAAAGTTGCATTGTTAAGCTTCACAACATGGTATTAGTCTGGAGAAGCTATTGATTCAATTTCGTTTAAGCTCGAAAGCACATTCCGAGGAAACATTTGGTCACAATGATTGAACAAAGTCACAGAAAAACAAAAAAAAGATTCATCATCAGCTAATATGATTTTTTTTTTACAATGCGCCGCATATAAATTTGCAATCATATGGCAGATTTGCCCTAGCTGGGGAAATGATAGCTCAGTGTTTGATCTGAGCTCAAATCCCAGGATCTCCATGCTGCCACTGCTGGGTGCTAGAACAAGGCTTTTAACCTTCGTCTGCTGTGGTGGATCATGGTTAAGGTGTTGGATTACTAACCTGAAAATTATGGGTTTGATTCCCAGCTCCACCAAGCCATCACTGTTGGGCCCCTGAGAAAGGCCCCCAACTGCTCAGATGTATAAATAAGATAAACGTGAGTTGCTCTGGATAAGGGTGTCTGCCAAATGCTGTAAACGTAAAAGCATAAATACTGTAGTTTAAATATAGATGAGTGGGAGTTTTCTTCCCATACTGATTTCTGGTTCATTGTTCTTAAATTGTATTCCAAAGCCACAAGAACATATTTTTCACTTGATTTTTTTTAATTTATTTTTTTTTGCTTACTCACCTCTGAAAGAACTTGTTCCAGAACTTGGTAGTGAAGGTTTTAGCAGGGCGTTGCTTTCTCACTCCAGATCTTCCAGTGTTCTCATCCCTGAAGCTTTTAGAGGCCCTGAGAGGAGAGAGAGAAAGAGAGAAGGTTTTGGTCAACTTTTCACAAAGGGTGATTCCTCCTCCCTGTGTGTAATTTTTTTTGTGGAATAACAATAATTTTCCATGCCATTAAGAAGCTTTTTTTTCTATCTTTTTTCCTCTGTCTTAATTAAGTGTTTCCCTACTCAGCCATGCCAAAATAAATGTCAATGATTGACATAAAAATCCGCAGGAATGTTTTGTTTTGGAGGGATTTGCGTATTCTCTCACTTTTTTTTTTTTTTTTTGCAGTAGTTCTTTTTTTAAGCCATGCTGTTGTTGAGGATGGGGATTTTCCACTGTTGGAATTACGAGTTCAATGTCAGAAAACACAGACCCATATTATCCTGTGGTCATATCTATCCTCCCCTTATTTTTTAACAGGAGTTTAAAGTTGTATTAGCTGCTTGTGAGTGAAAAAGCGCAAGCTTAGCGGCTCCACTAGCACGCATCGGTGGCGTCACCTCAGCTCAGCTCTGTGCCACAGTGCTTCCCTTAACAGTCCCGGAATGTAAAACCCTGGCATCATCTTCCCCAATGACCCCTAGATCACAAAGCACACTAGCCTAACCCCCAGACCCTGACTGAGAAGCTGCAGCATTCAGCATTTTCAGCAGGAACATTAAAGCAACACATCAGAGGACCCAGGCCTCACCATGTCTTTCTGCGCATGATGGGTTTGGGCCCCGGTAACTGTGGGATGGCTTAAGTACAAGATTAAGACAGCTAACTAACTGTAATAAGGAGTGCCGCTGCTCTGGCAGGAAGCACTGAAGCCTGCCGGCCATGTTTACAGCTGCTGATGATCTCATTTTAAAGCCGATTACGTGCTGCCATGGACACACACTGATCATGCATTATGTGCACCATGACAGTGCATGGAATAACTAGTACACACAGGGTCACACAGGCGTCACATACCAGCATAGCAAAGGATTACTCTAATTTAGACCCCCTATTTTCAAAACAGCAGCTTTTTCTATGGCTGTTGGTCCACAAACAAACGCAGTATCAGGTCACCGAACATACCAGGTTGAAGATTTTCAGAAACACCAGGTTCAGTGTTGCTAAGCGGAGATTTCGGCTTGACCTCACCGTCATTTTCTTCGTTTGATGTTAGATTTTGCAGCGCGATCTCCTTTGTTTACACGATGCACGTCGGCTTATGACATGTCTACGGATGCTTGCACATTTCTCAGCCACCAGAACGCAGTAATACTCAGTGAAACTGCTCATGACAATATTCCTTTTTTGTTTTTGAGAAAAAAAAGATAACGTCTTCATAATTTAGCCTCACAGAACACTCACAATCCTAATATAGACATCATGAACATCTCACCCCTCTGTTTTTAACCATACTGTGTGCATATTATGTGGTCTACACCAGATCAACAGAGATGTCTGAATTTTTAATCTTTTTTTTTTTTTGCTTTCTAGCACTCTTAACAACAACAACATCACCCTCATTCCACTGTCCAGCTTCAACCACATGCCCAAGCTACGGACTCTGTGAGTACTGCATTGTATTTACATTCTCATTTATTATAGTAGGGTTGTGCAATATTGATTTTTTTTTATCTCTTGCAATTTACTGTTTTAATAAATGCCATTACATTTAATTATTTAGAACTGAGGCAGGAAAATAAGTAAAAAATATAAAAACAAGCATTTGGAGAAGGAGGAAAAAGCGGGAAAACATTTTAATTTAAGAAAAATAAACAGGAGTATAATTATTATTAATAATTTTGAGCAGTGAGGTCAGGAAGTGCTTGCTGGTTCAGCTGTAATACTTCTGGTAGATGCCCACATTATAGTTAAGACAATGATGCAAAAAGGGACCAGCGTCCTTAACCTCAAAGACACCCTGCACTGCACCATGCTGACTTAGATCTCGATTGGTCCTACCAGATCTCACGGTACAGGGAAAGTATGCATTAAGGCTTGTCTCTGTTATGGAACCTAGATGGTGAAATAAACCTCATCCAGATGTTCGAACAGCTTTAAATGCTTAAACTTCTTTATCACTTGCGTCGAGTGATTATTGTGTCGGATTTCTGCTACTAGTGTCTTTAAAAATGCATCACAGATATAATACAGATCTTTGTGGTGTACCTATTAAACCCCTGAAACACGTATCTAAATAAATTCTAATTAAATCGCACATTCTTCCTTCTGAGCTCTGAGGTTTGGCGTTCAGTGGGGAACCACTAGCTAGTCTCTGGGACTTATTTCTTAGACGTCTGTTTGTGCAGGCGTCGTTGTGTTCACTGAGTTGCGTAAAATGGCTTGGGTACAAACCCATGTCACTACACCACTTTTGTGCTGTTGGACTAAAACCTCAAGCAATGCAAATATGCAGTGGCGACCAAACCACGCTTGGATAGATTCCATCTGTGCCCACGTCTGTGTATTAGAATGGAATCAGTATGGCTGTTCTTATGATTTGCATGTGGTAGAGAATAATAGTTCAGTAGAGACATAAATAAGCAAGGATGTCAGAGGTAACCACAAGTTGTGCTATAAGTTTTTGGGGCCACAGAAAGGGAGCCCCTGAACCCCAAAGACCAAGGCGCTGTGTGGGCCAGTAGGCGACTGGAACCTGGCCACGGCTCTCTAAAAGCCGCAGTTTTTACTTCCTCTGAACATTTATGCAGGGGTCTACAGCGTCTACAGGCACCACACAGTCCTGCCTCAGACAACCTCCTCTGCATTCAACTAGTCAGTCTGGCTTTACTCTCATCCGTCAAGAAAGCTGACAGACTCACCCCCTTGTGTGGGGGATCGAATTTGCTGACGCTTTGCTCCCTTGGTTGTATTGAATTATCAGCAGCTAGGCCGTCTATGCTACCCAGTACCCTCATATTGAATTTTTATCCTTTAATATCCTTACAATCTCAGGATTGAATTTTTTGCTCATAAAAACAACTTACTAAATCAAATGTTCAGGAAGAACTGTAACCTTTTCCGGAGGATTGGGGGGAATTGTAGCAGGTCTCTGATGTAATACTTTGGCTTACCTCGACCCCACCTTCTTTTTTTTCTTACTACCACCCATTTTGTCCTCTCCTCGCCTGTTTTTTACTCACTCTCTCAGTGGAGCAACTATTCAGTTAGATCAAATGATATCACCCCATGGTGCTCGCCATTCAATAACCCAGCCAAATATAAAGATCGGGAAGACTCCCGCGGCTAGACGAGTAATCATTTTCAGGGGAGGCCAGTCAATAGACTGGGTGGATTGAGCTGCTATTTTGTGCTCGAAAGATACGCCTCGTACACAGCCGAGACAGCGGGAATTCATGCTCCTCACACTCTCCAGCTCCATAATCCAACATCAGTAATTAATCCGCAACATCAGAAAGCTGTAAAGTAGATTTATAATAGAAAAGGCTCTGGTCCCTATGGTTATCCTCAATGAGAAAATTGGTGACCACACAAAGAAGGATTTTAGCTTATTATTCAAGCAGCAAGCTTCTGTCAAGGTTATGGTTGTCCTCATCGGGTTTGCTGACACCACTCTTTCTGTAGCTCTCGTCCCCCTCGGTGGTGTGTAATGGCCCGTGGAGGTGGATAGTAAGATAGTTGGTTGCATTGGGGCACGGTCATATTAGTGAAGTCTTTGATGAAATGGCACTGTTGGCAAAAGAGAACAGTTTTCTTTCACGAGCCTGAGTCGTAGCCAGTAACATCATGAATCACAAAAGACTTCCTGCATTACGCAAGTGCTGCAAATGTATTTTTGATATGTGGAGTGGTAAATGAAATTGCCAGGCCCCCGTCGAGACGTTAACCCAGCAGAAACGCTTTGAATTATTTGCTTTGATTTTGGAGCATCTCTTCAAATTACATGGGAATTGTATTTGATGGCGCTACACCGTCTTTTCTTTGACTGAATCTGTTTCTTTGTGAATAAAATTAATGTGAAGGCATTCAGACGCAAATTAAAATGCAGCTCGCAGTATCACCGTTCAGGATTAGTGAACTCTATTCCAGTTATTACATACTGCTCAGTAATCACTCATTTACCAGGCAGACGGCCCCAGAAAATAAGAATCTCTACTGAGGCGTTTCACACTGATGTCTGTTTCTGTCTTATTCTGCCTCCTTTACTCGGTTCCCTTTAAAGTTTATTCCCAAAATGTCTTTACACTCTTTTTTTTCCCATATTTTAATTCACGGTTTTTACAAGTACGTATTTGTGTTCTATTTCATTCTTGAATAACTTGAAATAAAAGCATCAACCGATAAAGGAAGAAGTCTATATCATTCTGTTTCTATCTGTCTACCTATCACTAGCCGTCTGCACTCCAACAACCTGCACTGTGACTGCCACCTGTCATGGCTCTCTGATTGGCTGCGACAGAGACGCGGCCTGGCCCCCTTTACGCAATGCATGTCTCCCACCCACATGAGAGGCCTCAATGTCCCTGATGTGCAGAAACGAGAGTTCATTTGTACAGGTGCGAGACACCCACATGCACTCATACACACACATCATTTAGTCAATAACAAGTAAAAATTCTGCTTACCGTGCATCATCACGAAATGTACATTAAATGAAGATTAATGTGGCATCATTAGCCTGTATAATATAAGCAAATATGTCTTTGTTTTTGTATCATGTTCTATGCAGTGTTCTAATAGACCTCATTGTTTAATTGGTGCAAATATTCCCATTCAGGGTTTGTCAATTAGGCCCTCCTCTCAGTAGTCAGCTGAGGAATATGCTCCTACAATGAATTAGGAATTATTAAACAGCAAGAAAAGACACCAAAGCAACCTTTTGACATGCGTGTTATACAGATTGGCTTTGGTATTTACACAAATTCCAGTCCGAAACGAAACCTCTGTGTTCCGTGGTTCTGATATTTTTTCTTGCATTTTATCAGTAAATTAGATCGCAGATTTTCTTTCCAGGCCCTACTCAGTCAGAGCCAAGGTCTTGTGCTCCCCAAGCGTCTGTCTGTCCTGCCAGCTGCACCTGCAACAACAACATTGTGGACTGCAGGAGAAAGGGTCTTACTGAAATTCCAGCCAATCTGCCAGAGGGCATCGTAGAAATGTGAGTCTCCCGCCTATCAAATCAGACGTGCTCACTGCTTACCATTCATTTCTCTCTCTGTCAACTTCTCTGGCTTTCTCGTAAGTCGTTATCTTTATCTTTTTTTTTATTCTCCCTGGCTCTCCATCTCCAGTGTAGTAAACACATAAAGTGACTGTGATAATAGGCGAGTTCACTTCTCATCTCCTCCTGTCGTGTAGCGCAGGCCATTAGCGCTGCACTTCACAACCTCATTAGCAGCAGCGTCAGAACTCTGCCGGAGCTGAGGCTTCCTTCGACTCGAACTGCTAGGGGGTCCTTCACATTTTTCTCCAGAGTTCAGGACAATTATACACACAGCCAAATGCTGGAGTCAGGCAAATGAGATCTCTCCTGGACCCTGCTCTAATCAGGAGCCCTGCAGTGGACTTAACTCAATCACTCACACAAACACACAGACAACCGTTGCTTGGAGGCCTTTCCACTATACCCTTCTCATACACAAGTGTATGTTATAGATGCATTTTAGTTTAAACTGTCACTAGTTTGGTTGATTTTGTTTTTCTTTTAAAAAGCACACACCATGCTTCCTGTTTAGCAAATAGTGTAATATGCGTTCAGCTGTAGACTTTAGTGCATTTACTGTAACCTTGTTGACTCTCTCAAGCACACACCGTTAAGGAAGTCTATTTATTCAAGGCCCTTTTTTCCGAACGGTTTCAGAACTACATGTCTAATGACTCGCATTAGACTAATGCGACTGAAAGCAGACTGTGACCTTAAATATTAAAATGCAAATTTATGCTCTTGAATATGTAAACATTAAAAAAAAAAATAATACCACATTGAATCAGACAGCCCTTATGGATACACACCGATTTAGCAGTATTGAGGGCAGCTTATAAGGGTGTGTATGTGCTGATTTGCAGTGTTTTGCCCTCTGTATTTGATATGCGTATTGATCATTCAATTCTTGTTTGCATCTAAGGACAGATGCGTAATTGCCCTGATATGTACCGTTCCTTGTCCCGCACATTCTGCCAATAGTGTATGACCTTGGTGTAGCAAACAGTTAGATACATTACTCAAGC
The DNA here is from genome assembly GCA_005784505.1 of Bagarius yarrelli. NCBI lineage: Eukaryota > Metazoa > Chordata > Actinopteri > Siluriformes > Sisoridae > Bagarius > Bagarius yarrelli. Next base: position 3,391,304 of record VCAZ01000008.1, on the reverse strand, counting down.
ATTGCCTCTGGCTAGAAACAGCTAGCATTAATTAAATCAAGTACAGACCGAACTTCACTCGGCTTTAGGCTTGTTCTGACCGAGTGGGTTTGGGAATCATGGAGCATGCCAAAGGAGATTGAAAACTTGTACCTATTTCCTGTCAGTCTGCAGCCGTCTCACGATCTGCATCAAACGGCTGGATCGCTCGCTCAGTAATTCACCTGTAGGAGCTTCGACTGCCAGCCTGAGCTCATCCATACAGAAATGAGCCAAGAGTGCCGTCATCTGTATGGTGGCAAAGATGGATTAGTTTGTGGAGGGAAAATATGCAGACTGATGTCTTTTTTTTTCTGAGGGAAAAACATCTACACTTACTGACTTACAAAACAGCACAACTCTCATAGGCCTACATGCACATTCTGTATCCAGAAAAAAACGCAGTTCTGCATCCTTATAATGGTATACAGTGATATACCTCAACCTTGTGTTGTGTTGAACCGTAAATCCAGAATCACATTTTAACCTGTTTTTCTTTTTGCAGTCGACTGGAACAAAACCTGATTAAGAGCATTCTACCTGGGGCCTTCTCTCCATATAAGAAGCTGAAAAGAATGTAAGTATTAGCCTCCCCTGCAAAGAGACAGGTCCCGAGAGGGGCATTTACAGCAACCTATGCATAGCAGTGCTGTAAGCACACTGTTTACGTGTCATTCCTTTTCTTAGCCACATCAGCACTATTTCCCCGTTGCAAGATTTCCAATAACCTTGAACAGAACTTGTTGTGTTTGTAATTTGGTCGCGATCATGGTTTTTCTTATTAGGCATCTATGTAATGTAGTGGTTCCCAAACCAGGGCGTGTGAAGTCAGTAGATTTTTATAGTCATGCACTGAAAAACAGCCGAATTATAAGCTGAAAATATATCAGTACTGCCTGACAGTGATTAGTGTGCAGGTTTCACTCTTTCTCTAGCGGCCGTCATTGCACAGTGTGACGTTCCTCTTAATAATCCGCTCTATGAATCTATGAGTTCAGTAGAGTTGCTTATAAATTAAAGTAATGCTTTACTCGTGTATCCATCATGTTCAACCGAAAGCAAAGACTGCGTAAATTTGTGTTAGTTACAATGTTTTGAATAAATTCTCTCGAAGGTGTCTTTATGTGGGGATGGGGAGGGTATTGAAAATCTTTATTCTGCAAAAGAGCCGCCTGGCAGAAAAAGTGCATTGACCTGCCACCTCTGTTTACACTGCCAGTGACTGCAAGGTTCCTACTGCAATACATCTGTTCTACTGGTATAATAAATGTGTTATTAAAAAAAATAGATAGATAGATAGATAGATAGATAGATAGATAGATAGATAGATAGATAGACAGAAAGACGGACAGACCCACAGACAAACAGACAGACAGACAGATAAGTTTGCATATTGAACTAAAATCTTTCCAAAAGTACAGCACTACCTATGATCATTACAAAGAGCTGCCACTAGAGACTTATTTAATGTTAAAAAAACGTACATGGATGTGTTGGTCATTTGTTCCAATACCGTCGTCTATATAGTCTATTAATAATAGATTTTATTGCTGATAGAAGCAAACTTTAGCAGTGAAACCAACGTGGGGGCCGTTTAAGTGACATATAAACGCCATGAAGCTTCAAAGCCCTAAATCTTGGGGTTTTAACCTGCTTTTGGTAATAGACATCCTTTTTATAGCCTCAGGTATGTGTTTTATTGTCTTTATTCTACTGTCTGCTTTTCAGAGATCTGAGCAAGAATCAGATTTCAGACATTGCCGACGATGCTTTCAGCGGCCTGCGCTCTCTTACCTCACTGTGAGTATTTCGGCATCAATGCACACACACACTTCAGCCTGCATAAACAAAAGCAGTGAGTCTTTGGTAACAGACATGTAATGAGACAGCTGTTGAATAAGGAAAATAAATCGGTGTGTAAGTCAACAGTACCCTGAGCATGCATGAGTTTGTGTGTGCGTATATATGCATGTACATGGACGCTGACATCCACACGGTGTTAACATAAAAGACAGCCCCATTTACATCACCTGACCTAGACACAAGCTTCACCTTGCAGACATTCATTTCCGTAGATTCCTCAGTGTGATCTAAACCCCGGCAGCTGGAGCCATGACAGACTTCTGTCTTTCAGCACTCGCTTATTAGCAGTGCTGCAGTTTAACATCTACTCACCTCTACACATTTCTGGATTTCAGTAAACCCTGAATTGATTTGGATACGGAGTAAACTATTTATAGTCTATACCTTGTAAAAAAAAAAAAAAAAAAAAAGAAGAAGAGGAAGGAATTTTTTTTTTCAAGATATTATTAAGGAAATTAAGGAATAGACTCTGCCATGAGGAATAAAACGAATTTTCATTAAAATATTTGACTGGTTTTTATTTTAATCTCAATGAGAAACACAGAGGGAGAATGCTGGCTGTGAAATACTGCATTCGAAGTCCTGCAGCCAGAACTCGCACCCAAAAAATCATTTTATATTACTGGAAATTATTTGTCTGTGGAAACACAGGCCGACTGAGATAATCATTCAGACCGGGAATTTGACTCCATCCCACACCACCTCCGCTGCTGCCGTCACCACCACCCTATTTATATAATTCACCGGACTGCTAATTTTGTAGTCTAACCCTATTAGCTGAACAGGTAGACTACCAGACATATTAAAGTTATAATAAATTGGTATGATTATCTTCAGAATCTGGTTTCAGCTATCTAGTCCACTACAGGATGGCCTACTTCATTAATTCTATGAGTTTCGAAGAGTTATTCCTAGCTGATTAACTGCATGGTGGCAGGTGCTCCCGATGGCCAGTCTGCCCCTGTCTGGAAACAAAAAACAACAAAACGACCCCATCTCATTGAAAAGACTGTCATTCACGTTGACCTTAATCAGTTTGTTATATTACAGTTTCACAGCATCCATAAAAGATTGTTACTGTTAATTGATTATTCGGCTGCGTGAGAGAGAGAGAGAGAGAGAGAGAGAGAGAGAGAGAGAGACTTAAGTGTACTATTGTATTTTATTATTTTACCTACACTACACCTTATAATTTGTCACTTATTTGATGCATTTACTGTTTTATGTTGTGTGTTTAGTTTTCTATTTTATTATATTGTATTCTATTCATTTTTAAATTCCGCTTTGCTGTTTTTTTATATTGTATGCTAATAACCATACTAATAAAAAGAAAAATTAGATAGAAAAAGAGAAAAAAAGAGACAGTGAGACTGAGAGAGCGCCAGAGAGAGAGAGAGAGAGAAAGAGAGAGAGATGTGAAGCCAGTCACTTTAAGGACTGTATATTATAAAGTGAATAGAAAAGTACTGTATGTCATGCAGGATGTGTATTATACCCTGTGATCATGCTGTGTTGATTTACAGAGCTGTCTTTACTTTGTTTCTGTGCATGTACAGGGTGTTGTATGGCAACAAAATTGCTGAGATCCCCAAAGGCTTGTTTGATGGCCTTGTCTCCCTGCAACTGCTGTAAGTACTGCGTCTATCGCATCTGCAACCGGTAGCAACAGGATAGTGTGTGTGCTGATCTAGTGCGGACTCAGAGAGCGAAAGCTATTTCATTTCCCCCTGCTACGGGCTCATAAAACGAGCTCAAGCAAAAAGAGCATCTAAAAACCTTTTCCAACTCTCAAATGGACCGTTTGGATGACTTGTTAGAGGAATACACATTGATATTTCTTCTGGTGGTTTTTTTTTTCCCTTCTCCTCCTCAGGAGTGTACCTAACGTCATTAGCATTTAAATTGGCTCTGATTACGAAGCATATCTCTCACAGCTTGTCCTATTGATGTAGACACAGATGCATTGCTCAAACATGATGCCTTTGTTTAGTGGTGTAATTTACGGAAATCTGTATGTTTTAATGACCTCATTGGCGCTGCCTCTCACACTTTGCGTGATGAAGGTAGTCTGGCTGTGTCCTTGCTTGTGCATCGCCTGAACGAGCCAAGCAAGGACACGTCAGCGAGTTATTATCAGCCCAGAACATGTCGATTTCAGCAGTAGTGCCCTGCACCCTTAATTCTTGCCTTGTTAGTGCCCTAATAAGTCACATTTCCTGTGTTTTTACGGCTTACATTTTTCTTTCCCTTTTATTTGTCCATCGTTTCTCAGTAGCCTCCTTCTTTTAAGAGAACTAAAGAGCTGTAGTTACAATAAAATATTTATTATACCGCAAAAAAAAAAAAAAAAAAAAAAAAAAATGCAAAAGTTCCTTGGCATGGGTTTCTGTGAAATCATCTACATTATGTGACCGAAAGTTTGTGGACACCCTGGAAGTGCACAGTAATCTAAAATGCCTCTTTAAGCATTAAGATTCCTCTTCACTGGAACTCCATGAGCTCCATGAAGACGTGGTATGTTCTGGATGGAGTGGAAGAACTTAAGTCTTCCTGTACACAGTCCCGATTGAATCCATCCCGCAGAACACTTTAAAAATGAACTGTAACATCAACTGCACCACAGACCTCCTTACCTGACATTAGTGCTTAAATTCACTAATACGATGGTGGCTGAATAAGAAAAGAAGATTCCTACAGAGATGCTCCAGCATCTGGTAGAAAGCATATTTTGGACGTGTGGAGAAGTAAATCTGGAATAGGTTGTTTAAAAACATATTTGATAATCAGGTGTCTCAAAACTGTAATCTATATAATTTAAATATATTTTTTTAAATGTATATTTTTTTAATATTATAAAAATAATAACATTTACAGTATTTACAGTATTTATTGATCACATATACTTTTTACAGCAGAATAAAATTTGTTTCTTGGCATATCCGATCTTATTAAGTTGGGGTCAAAGCCCAGGGTCACCTATGATACAGCGCCTCTGGAGCAAAAAGGGTTATTAAGGGTCTTGCTCAAGAACCCAATGCTGGTTAGCGGTAGGGCTTGAACCCTGGTCAGATCGCCTTAACCATTTGAGCCACCACTGCCTCTCCCTTTTTTGTACATTTATGTATAATTAGGGCTGTGTATTGTTAAGGGCCTCACAATACGATACATGGGTCACGAATAATATTTTTTCCGCCATGTTTGCTTCTGAGACGATGGCCATATGTCAGCGACACCTATAGGAGCGGAGGAGGAAGTTGTTTGACCTGCAGGGTTTTAATTCAAATTTATGTAAACGTAAAAAAGCATAATTTAAATATGTATCGATACTAAAGGTTAGAATATCGATACACTATTGTGAAAAAGAATTGTGATAGTAAGCTGTATCGATATTTTTGCACAGCCCTTTTTAAATACATTAATTTGACTCTGCTTCAGATTACTGAAAGCAGCTACTTTGTCATTTTTTTTTTGATCTAGTTGTAGTGACACAGGAATCAGGACTTCTTTTATGTTTTTTAAGCTTGTTTTAATTACTTTAATTAACCTTAAGCCAACATTTAATTGTAGGTGTTGACCTTAGTTTATTATGAGCATGGAGCATGGCTTTAATGTGCTATTTGGGAAACACTGCTCTAATGACTTTAGTTAGTGCTACAATAAAAGCCCATCTAAAGAGAGCACTGTATGTAGTTCCTTAAAAAAACACTCTATAAAGTGTTTTTGTGACGTTGTTGTGAAAAGGATTTCCTTGTTTTAATCTTTTCCGAAATTCCCCACACCTAATTTGCTCCCCCGGTGAGCAGGCTAACGATGCGTGCATTCTCAGTGAGACAATGCCTCATTAGAACGGCTTTGTGTAATTAAACACAGGCTCCATGTTAAGTCAGTTGTCAGACAGGCTAAGTAAGTGAGACATAGAATACTAGAACAAAGCAGGTGGAAGACCAGAGCATCTGAACGTGCACTTATTAAAGAAACACACAAATGTGCATCTGGTTTTACTAAAGAGCCTGAATGTGTGGATGAGTGGATTAAGTCAAGCATGTTAAAATATTTGGAAAACTGTGTTTTTGATGGGATTTTTTCATTCTGGCTTACAGTAGGAAAAAAAACTTCTCAGGCTATTTGTGATGCCACCCTTCGATGTACATTTTGGCTGGCAGTGTGACAACATGGATTAACAGCATCAGTGACTCTGCTGCTTGGGCTGGGACATAAAAAAGCACTCAGAGCAGAACATGTTTTGTGCTCAATCCTGAAAAGATAAAAAAAAATTAAAATGGTTTTGGCGGAATTTCTAGGAAAATGGACTTGACCGGTACCAACCTGGCTGCTTAATTCAAACATATTCAGGCTTTCTGATTGGATGTCTAAATCTGGACCTCACCAGCACCTTACAGACCCAGCAAATCTAACACATCGACCCCAAACAGCACAGCTGTGAAGAGAATTCACTTCATTTACATATCATTCGGTAGCCACCTCGTCCAGAGCAACATTAGCAATAAATTTGTTAATACTGGGTTTACTAGATCAAATACTACGTATACCACATGTCTAAAACTCAGCAACAGGGGGAGAAACCTTTTTAAGTGTTAATTTAGTTATTTGACAAAGGGGTAAGTCTTTCCACCACTTTGGGGCCAGAACGAAAAAAGTCCCAGTTTCCTGAGACGATCGAACTACTTGAGATATACATGAGCTAAGCCAAAGTTCTGAACTAAAGACTGATTAATTCATTTAATGTTTATTATTTTAGTGGTTTTAGTACCTGAAATCACTGAAGGCATCTGTTTTGTCCACTCAGGCTGCTTAACGCCAACAAGATCAACTGCCTGAGAGTGAACACGTTCAAAGACCTACAGAGCCTCAATCTGCTCTCTCTCTATGACAACAAGCTGCAGACCATCAGCAAAGGCCTGTTTACACCGCTGCGCTCCATCAAGACCCTGTACGACTCACACACACACACACACACACACACACACACACACACACACACACACACACATACACGTGCCAGTTCAATTGTGGAGCACAATCTAGTTTCTAAGCAACCACCACTGATCAGATTTCACATTCATGTTTCATACAGTCTGATTATTTGCTTAGCTTGTAATCAGGAAATAAAGTTTTCTTAAAATAGTAGAGTGACAAAATAGGCAAGGTTTTAATACCGAAGTAAATAATTATATCGTGTTCCATCAAATTGTTTATTTTCCTCTCTTCTTTCCTTCCTACACACTTTACCTCAGGCATCTTGCTCAGAACCCTTTTATGTGTGACTGCCACCTGAAGTGGCTGGCTGACTACCTGTTTGACAACCCTATTGAGACGAGCGGCGCCCGCTGCAGCCACCCGCGCCGCCTCGCCAACAAGCGCATCAGTCAGATCAAGGGCAAGAAGTTCCGCTGTACAGGTAGACTTTACACCCATACAATGTCTCTTACACAACATTTTTATCCCCTCACAGACACATGCTTACTTTTCAAAGGAAGGTCCTGTAGGGTCCACAGGTTCCTACCTGTGAGTTCAAGGACGAGATCAGAGGTTTGGCACATTACTGCAGCACATGGCGGCCAACAGTAGCATCTAAAATTAAATCTTTCCAGGAAAGCAATAGAGACATGTTGCTTAGCTCCATAGCTGTACGAATAAGAGACCTTAATTATAAACTGTACTACTGACAATAGAAGTAAAAGCTTAAAAACACTTTTCGGTATCAATTGAGCTTTAAAGGAAGTTTTAACTGTCGGGTAATCTAACAAGCCAACAGCTGAAAATGGCTATTAGCTAACTGTCTTATCTGACACTCTTATAAATATTTTTCAAGTCTACAAATTGTTTTACTTAGGAATTGGAGGGATGATTAATAACTGTGTCTTTTTCAATGACAGGAAGTCATTTTTACCAACATTCTGATTTTGTCCAAAAGCAGTTTTTTAATTTCACAGCATATTAGTTCACGAGGATATTAGAAAGGTTTTAGCAAGGAAACTGTCTCGGTAATAGCTACGGTAAAATGTTAGCATGCTAGCTACACAGTGTATTATTTGATCATGTGATCAAAAGTGGCAAGCAAGCTGTTAGTTAATATTAGTTATTAGTTTTTTATGCAATTAATACCAAGTGGAAAGTTTGCTAGCAAGTCTGCTAATGTTTGGAGCAGTGACTTTTTTAGATTGAAAATTTGCTAGCTCACATGGGGTAACAAGCTAGCATCAAGTATGCTTGTAACTGACCATTAAAAGCCTGGACGTTAACACATGGGTGATCATGGCATTTTCATTATATTTGCATTATTTATTTAAGAATTACCAAGAAAGGGCTCTAGATGCATGGTTTTATTTTGTGTGTGCAAGTGTGTGTGTGTGTGTGTGTGTGTGTGTGTGTGTGGTTTCCCTGGAGGGAGCTGTGTGGCATCCTCAGGCCTGGAGCAGTTCTACATACACACTGCCAGGCTTCAGAGTGCTCATGGAACATCACCAGGATGTGCATTAGAACAGAAAAAAAATATCACAATAAATTTTTAAAAATACATCAAAGTTCACGGGACGTTGCAGTTATGAATCCGGTCATGAATGTGAACTTTTCCTGATTGATTGTAGGGAGCGTCGTGTGTGTGATCGATGCTGTGTGCAACCACCGCTTGCTTTGATATAATTACCTCAGGATTTCCCCTAATTACAGCTCTGCCTGTGTCCCTATAGCAGCACAGTAACAAGCACAGCAGGAGAGCCAACACACACTCAGAGCCAAGGGTTTATGCACGTGTGTGTGTGTGTGTGTACAGCAGAAGAGGGCTTCGCTGCACTCCTTTTTTTTTTTGTCCATGTCTTTTTCTGTTTGTTCGTCTGTCTGTTTGTGCACTTGTATTGTGAGTGGAGCTCGGTCCCCACATAACAGCAGCAGCAAGGCAAGTGATGAATGCTTCTCTCTGCAGCTTCCTGCTCTCTTCCTGGCTGCTCCTCCTCCACTGCTCTCCTCCTCTTCCTCTCCTCCTTGCTGTCCACTCCTGGCGCCGGGCTCCCAGGCCCCTGGTGCAGCTGTCTTTTGTGCTTGATCTAACCATGTGCCGCCGCCTACACTAGCCTCACATGGTTCCGTCAAGCACCAGGGACCGCTGGACACACTCGCACGCAGCATGGCATTCTGGAATAGGGCACTTCTCGCCCAACACAAGGAGGAAGAACAAGGCAGCGTTTGTCAAGTTGATATCAGAAGCTACAACAAGGACACAGGCTGTGGCTAGAACCTTCTGTCCTGGAAATCAAGGGGTTGAAAATAATGGGGCTGCAGATTTTCCTACTAGACACACAAACAGGCCTGTCATGTGTCAACAAGTCCAGGGTTTATGTTGAATTTATCCAGCCAATTGCCTAAATAATAATGATGTGACATCATTAATAGTCTTTCTTTTGCCAGTTCCTCTTTTAGAAAAAAAAGAGAGATTTATGAAAGCTGTTTGTCCAAATGCACTACAGAATTACCCAGACTTATACTATTTACTCTTTGTGAAAATCTACCTCATGTTAAAAAAAGATTCTTGTTGCCTAATTAATAAATAAAAATAAATAAACTCTATTAAATAATCGGCTAATTAGACAACAATTCTTTCTGTTAACAAATCTCTTGAGAATCATTACATAGGCTAGAGATTTTCCCTCTCATGCTTTATTACTGGTTAGTTTACTAAACTAGCTACATTTAATAGTGAAAATAGTAAATAGTCTTTGGTATGCTCACATAATTTACTTTATGCTAGCTAACTCGCTAGTAATCTAAAATACATTTGTATTTACTTGGAGTAATAGTGTAGAAACTCTAATGCTGTACAACTTGGTGGCTATTGTTAGAATAAGTATTTTACCTACGATTAGTTCTAATGTTTTGTGCAATTAAAGTGGTTAAGGTGTTGGACTGCCAACCCGAAGATTGTGGGTTCAATTCCCAGCTCCACCAAGCCACCACTGCTGAGCAAGGCTTAAAACCCCAATTGTTTAGTTGTATAAAAGAGATAAATATAGTCGCTCTGGATAAGGGTGTCTGCCAAATGCTGTAAATGTAAATTAAAGACCAGGTTGCTAGCAAAATCGATTATATTTTTTTATTGTACTGTTTAATAAAAGACTTTAGTTTAGTTTAGCGCACTAGCTAGGCTTAGTTACAGCATTTTAGCATGGAGCCAGCTAGCTAACATTGGCTAAACTATGTAATTAGATAAGATACTAATGAAACTAGCTAGAATTAGTTAGCTAGCATTACCTAATGTCATACAATAGGGTTTGCAAATTGCTAATGAAATTTAATATAAGCCGAAGTCTTGTTGACACATAGAGATGTTTAGAAAGTCTAAAAGAACAGTGAAAAAAGAGAAGTGGATGACTAATATAAACATAGCCTGTGGAAAGACCTAGGTCATGTGACTGAGATATAGCTCAATGAAGCAGCGCCTCCCTCTCCCCAGATACCCCTTTTGTTTTTCTGTCAAAACACATCTCAGGAGCAGACCTCCAGTGTGTGACCTCATGCTGTTCGGTCCGCTTTATCAGCACATGCAGACGTTCCACAGCAGAAGATGGATGTTTGTTTAAGACTTGGCATGTGTGGATGAGGAGCTGGTGTTTTTGCATGAATGTAGGGACGTTGGAGCGTGACAGTAGTATGTGTTACTACTGTGAATCAGTGTTTAGATATTTAGATGTGTTTAGATGTTTCCTCAGATATAAGTTTGTGTGTGTGGCAAAGCAGACGTGTTCGTGTAAATAAACCCTGTAGCTGCTTTCTCATTTCTTTCACTTCTTTTTCTCTCTCTCTCTCTCTATCTCTGTCAGGCGCAGAAGACTATCGGAGTCGATTAACAGGCGAATGTTTTCAGGACCTGGTTTGCCCTGAACGATGTCGCTGTGAGGGGACTGTGGTGGATTGTTCCAACCTCAAACTCACCAGCATCCCTCCTCACCTTCCTGAACACACCACTGATCTGTAAGCAATCACACACACACACACTCATGCTAGTCCTGAGGGTCCCTCTCTTTTTAAAGCTAATACAGGAACTGATTAACAGGTTTTTCTTACTGCCATGTTTAATTTTGGTGGAGTCGATATGACTTAAATGTGGATTTATCTAACTTATTTTAATGTTTAGTGACCCTATTGTTTTTTCCACTCATAGCTCAAAACATGGCCTCACCCTCCGCCTCTACTGTGAACACTCTGCCTCTAAGCCTTACATGTTATATGAAAAGATTTTTCATTTGTCTATAATTTGGTTAAATTGCATCATATTTATATCCCTGGACTAGAGCGTAGAGCAAAGTGTAGCTTGTTCATTTATCACCTCGATTACAAAACTAAGCAGTGGAGTGTTAAGAGCCTTACTTAAGGGCCCGACAGGTACAGATTCAACCTATGACCCTCTGATCAAAAGTCCATCACCTACTCGTTCCCGTGACTGTTCATCGCACTCTTTGCCTTTTTGTCCTGCTTGTCCATTCCCTGTCCACTCCCTTGTCTGTCTGTTTCCTCTTTTTCTTTCTCGTATCTCATGCCGGTCGATGGTGAATGACTGCCAAAGGCTAATCCCAGACTGTTCCCTCGATGCCACTCGCCCTTCCGCTCATGTGTTAAGGACACGGTTGGCTTTTCCCTCTGCACTTCCATCAACTTTACTCATCAATCACGGTCCAGGCCTCCTTCACTGACTCTATTTGTCTACAGTTTTGTCTGTTTCTCTTTATCCTGCATGTGTTGAGAAAGCAAGCTGGGTTTTTTTCTCTTCCTTGTCCCTTTTTACTGCCCATATCTTTCCAATCATCCTTTTTCCTACTGCACCAAGATTCTGACTCATATATTCTTTTTTTATTTTTATTCTCAATTACATTCCACCTCACAGATGCTCTGTCAAAGATTCTAAATTCTCAAGAACTCGATTCATATCACCTCAATACACTTAACCTTTATTGTTCAGGTTTATCTCATGTAAAAAGTAGACGCTGTATTTTGAAACGTTTCCAAAGGTATCCAAATTGTGATAAGATTAAACTGTTAGTAGAATAGGTTTTGTGTAAAATTAACAAAGAGAGCTGAAAACAAGATTACACTTCCGTCTAAAACATTAAATATTCACCAGGTCCTTTTCCTTGAGCGCATGATAACTTTGCATATCTTATTTATATCCTATCATTATGTAACACCCTGTTTTTACCTTACTGTATGTTATAACTCATCCTCCCACTCGTGAACCTTTTTCTCTACATGCAAACCACCTCACATATCGTCCTTTCGTCTTTTCCTGTCTTCTCCAGGCGTCTAAACGACAATGAAATCTCATCGCTGGACACCATATCAGCCTTTAAGAAGCTCCCAAACCTTCGGAAGATGTATGTCATTGTTCTTTTCTCCATTTTCACTTTAAAAGCTGCAATTAGGAGGAGGAGGGGTTGGAGGGTGAGGGCGGGAGGGCATCGGGATTGTCATTTTGGACATCTGGCTGTGAGCTTTATGTCAATAACTTTATGCGCGATGAGCCACGTAGGCGGCGTGGATAGTGGAAGCAGCAAAATATTGGTCTGAAATGGGCAAAGGCACAGTGGGATTTATTGTCTGGCAATATTTGCCACCCACTCTGGAGATGGGAAGCGATGGTCTCTCGGAACGAGGACCAGTGATTTATCAGGCATGAAATTGCTTATGTTATAGTGCAGTCGAACTCATTACAAATGGGAGGCATCTAAAAGTTCGCCTCCTCACGTTTTACTGAAGTACAGATTGCAATCAGCCAGTGAATCACAAGAACACAGCTGAGATAGCTGGTTGCCAAACGTCATAAATGTGCGCTTAAAAAGCCATTAAATTAGATTCTAACCACTGATTATGAATAAAAAAACATAGTAAACCTTTAGAAATACTTTGAAAATAATAAACTAAACATGTCATATAACCCCAAAGCTGTTTAGATTTTAGGAGTCCAAATGGAAATGTGGGAGAACTGAAGCCAGAGCAGATTAAACCGGTTGGCAGGTTTATGTTGATTATATATATAAGTAAAAGGCTTAAAGCATGACACCATTTGTTTTTTGTTTCATTCCAGAAACCTGAGCAACAATAAGCTGCGGGAGATTCGAGAGGGTGTGTTTGATGGTGCTGGAGGCGTCCTTGAGCTTCTACTCACTGGAAACAAGCTACAGGCTGTCCATGGGTTCATGTTCAGAGGCTTGACTGGACTGAAAACACTGTGAGTCAAGTCCGGTCTTTCTATAATACTGTTCCGATCCTGATATAAGTTTATTATTTTCGAAATCCCTGATTAATACCCGAAATGTGGGTAAAACATCAATTTACATTTTTTTCAGCAGTTAGCGAATGAAGATTTTGATGATTAAATTTGACTTCAGATGAAGCATCGCACCGTGACATCAACGATGCTAAAATAATGTGTCTCATGAAGCTGAGAGATCAGGATGGCCTTTCTAAGCTCTGTGGTCTACTTAATTAGCCAAATTGGAGAGAGAGGAGTGCGTAGGAGCAAATGAATGGAATCATGGTTCGGCAATATTGAATTTCGTGGCTTTAAAATCCCAGGAACATGATGCCTAAATTGAGTTTGCCTGTCTTGGGTTCCTGTTTGTCAGAGTCTAATGCAGAATTTGCTGCTTTCACATATGCGTCCTGACAGCCTCTGGTTTGCATTTAGCCCAACTGAGCAGCTGGGCTACTTTAAGGGGCCCCCCAGATTATTTTGGACATTCTGTTTTTTAACATACACAAACTGACCTATTTACCATGGTTGGTGTGTTATCCTGCACAAAGCCCTGTATTCAACCTCTTTGAACACCATCAATGCATCAGTGCATCATAGACCTCCTCATTCAATATAAGTGCCTAAACAAATTTTGTGGTTGAATGATCAAATCCCAAGAACCGGTCTCTAATATCTGGTGGAAAGCACTTCTTAAAGTGTTGTGGTTATTATAGGATTCAATACAGTGAACCAGTAGTGCACAAAACAACAACATTTAAAGCTGCTGGTCCTTCTGTTTTAAGTTTTGGATACATAGAGTAAATGTATGTATGGGAGTAGAGCCTACATGGATTTTCTCTTGTTAATCGCCTGGATAGTTCATTTGAACTTATGTTTGCTTTTTAAATGTCGTGGTATTGTGCACGAAATGGGTCACCGTAAGTAAGAGTCAGTCTGGAATAGGATGCTCATATAAACACATACAAATATGTCCCAATATTATACATACTGTATACAATATATGCTGTACATGTCTACCAAATAGTTTTCCTTTGCATTTTATTTACTTTATGCTTTTACTCATAATGCAAATGAATTCTTGCATTTAGCCCAACTGAGCATATGGGCTTCTTTAAGGGGCACCAGATTATTTAGGCCATTCTATTTTTTAATATACACAAACAGACATATTTACCAAGGTTAGTATTGAAAAACCTATATGGTATTCTGACCTTAACAATGGAAAAGGGTATATATACAGTATGATCTTGCACCAGATGTGTCGTTACTTGTCATTAAATCCGACCCTCACGGTCTGTATGTCTGTATGTGTTTTTACAGGATGCTAAGAAGCAACCAGATCACCTGTGTGGACAACACCACTTTTACAGGCCTCAGCTCTGTACGTCTGCTTTCTCTGTACGATAACAGCATTTCTACTATCGTCCCGGGAGCCTTCTCTACCCTGCACTCCCTCTCTACCATGTGAGTTCTCTCCTGTATATAAAAACTATAAATGCGAAATAAAAAAAAATAGAAAAGCAAACGTTTCGTTGCATTTCATAACCCAGCTACAAATATTTAGTCAGGGGATTGTATAAGGTCTTTTGCTATGCAATTACTAGTTATGTAGTTACGTATCAGTTAAATCTCTGTTTATTTATGCTGGAAGATAAATCTCCCCCTTGCAGCTGGTGGTATGTATGTGTAACCGGTCACTCGCGACGCCAGTTGAAAGACGTGATTCTATGTTGTGTGACTTTGTGCAACCAGACACGGAACAGCAGGAAGCTTCGTTTCACAGGAAGCATTTAGTCTCTCTCCTGACACACACACAACAACCAAGCAGCTAATTGCCTTTATTGTTTTCTATAAAACAAGCATGTTGTATGAGGTTTGCTCTTACTTTTACATATTGAAATAACAGAACTATAGCTCAAGAATAAAAATAACGGAAGGATCACACAGATAAAGAGAGTGATATTTATTACGACGTTTAAAATATGAAAAAACGATTTGAGTTAAAGTTGTGCAAATTTTTTTTAAACAACAAATTACTTGTTCTGAATTGAATCAAGATGAAGAAATCTGGAACATCACATTCATTGTTAAAAAAATTGTAAACCACAGAATTCAGATCAGGTAGGTCGCGGGTCATCCCCAATCCACAGTTAATCGCTGAATTTCGCCAATTCTTAAACATTTATGGTTTAATATTATGTTAGCTTAGCCTATAAAAAATGTCTAAGCGATTTCTAGTGTTTGTGTCAAAGAGCATAAAGTAGCATAAATCAGGTGTGATCATGTCACCGTATCTGTGTTTTAAACTGAAGACCTGAACATTGCGAAAAGTGCCGTAACTACTGTGTGCAATGGTTCCAGGTTTAAACCACCTTCATCTTGCATTTTTTTCATATAATCAGGTGTTCATCAGTAATTGTATATAAAATATAATATATATATATATATATATATATATATATATATATATATATATATATATATATATATATATATATATATTATATTTAATAGCGTAATTTCAATCCCTGTTACATATGTAGCCTTCAGGCGGCTCTAAGTTAAAAGCGGGAGTTTTGCTTCATACAGGAAATCCAACAATCACACTGCTATTATAATCCCATAGCATGTGGTGCAATCAGAGTCCGCTGGGCTTTTCTTTTCACTTTATTGTTTGCAGATGCCTTTCAAAAAAAAATTGTTGAGGTTGTTTTCTTGGTCACTCACCGCTTTCACTCCAGCAGCTGATGTCAGGATTTCGGTTTGGCTTTCTTTAGGCACGATGCACAAAATCAAAATGCACAAACTAGAGATGAGATTTTCTTTTTTCCTGCTTATGAAACAAGTATAACATTGTGCGGCTGGTGTCCAAAAAATTTCGGTCCTATATGAGCTCATAAAGGTCACGAAACACTAAGATGACAGCATGTAGCCAGCATGTTATTGTTGTATTGAAGGGTCAAAATTGTTATATTGAGCTAAAGATAGCGTTAATGAAAATATTGAAACAGGTTTAAATAGATAAGATGCTTGGGGAAATCCAGTACATTAGAACATAAAGCGATAGTACACTAAAAACTGACGATTTTGGTTGGTACATGTATTTTAGTGATATATACATAAAAATTTACACATTTACTGTGGGTCATTTTCTTTTAGCCATCTGCAAATGGTGTAAATTAGTGTATAGCCTTACCAGCATACCCAAAACTGTGTCTTTACAAACCTTTACTTGACTTTGTACCCAAAAGCCTCTGAGCTCCATAAAGACATGGCGTCTTCTAGTTGTCCAGTGTTCTGCACAATCGTAATCTCAAATCCACTGACCAGCTTCAGTGACTGTTTACATATAACACCCAAAAGCACTCGGTTTGCATCGGAAACAAGGAAATTACAACAAGGAAATTTTAGCAATGGATTTTCACCCTTGCTGTAGCTCTGCTACTAAATGTATTTATGAAGAAAGGAATAAAAAATCTAAATGATGAGCTGCTGCTTGATTTTCCTGCTACGGTTTTAGTTATATGTAAAGGTGACAAAGCTGATTGGTTGGTTTTCTGACAAACGACCCGTGGTACACTTGCGGCATTCTAAATAGTTGAGATGGAAAAAGCGAGCGTAATGCAGTTTGTGTCTCTCCCTATTTGTGTGCGTCTACATGTAAATAGCACCTTAGAAAGACCTGGAACACAAACTGTGGCTGAGTAAACAAATTTCCAAAGCCACACAAACCCAGCGAGTGAAATGTCCTTTCGAAAGTGTGGAGGTTGTTTATGGAATGAACTTTTTAATTCTTTTGGACAGAAATAGATGTGATGGTCAGGTACCCTAATACTACTGTTGTCTATATAGTGTATTTAAATATTCTGTCTGGTCGAAAAAAAAGAGAAATTAAACCCGTTTTTTCTGCCATCCAAATATCGGACCTAAGATCATACTTTGGTTTTGGGTAACTCAAACAGATTTTTCATAGTTCTATTTTCGCTGTGCGGAAATGTATACCATTATATCAAAATATTGTTTGCATTTGTTGCATATTATAGTTCAGAGACGATTCCCATAACTCAGAGAATGTTTCTTTGAATGTTCCGATAACATTTAAAGTAACCACTTGGCATAACTCATCTTTTATAGTCTTTAGAAAGTTCATTAAAACATTTGTTAAGCAAAAAAAACTTTCCAAAACGTATCAAAAGCGAAGCTGTCTGTCCTGTTTGATTGGGTTTTTATTTTTTTTGCACTCTCTATAAAGATAATGAACGAGTTTGATGCTTTGTTGTGTTCTGAGCACTGTGTGAATAATTAACATCAAACACATGGCGGCCCTGCTCGGGTATTAACGTGCACGGCTGCTTGCAAGCCCTCACGCGTATGTTAGCAGTGCACTGCTAGGTCAAC